>JBBPBX010041429.1:5111-28870 GCA_038048925.1 Garcialebias charrua
TATATATATATATTTTTTTTCTTTTTAATGTAGCTGCGTGTCGTAAACCCGAAATGTCATAACTCGAGGCTATCGTACGTCGAGAACTACCTGTATTATTCTTACAGTTATATCTCACTGATACATCGTCTGATCTACACCAGATTTATTGTGCATCGTCAGTGACCACTTCTAGACATATTAATATTGATATTGTGGTTTAACATATGACTCTAGTGCACCCCTAGATAATTCAAACAGTTATATCTCAATTACATATAATCTGATATGCACCAGATTTATTGTGCATCATTAGTGAGCACTTCTAGACAGTGGTGGAGAAAGTACTCAAACACTGTACTTAAGTAAAAGTACAAATAAACAGACAAAAATGTACTCTAGTAAAAGTAGAAGTACCATATTAATGTTTTTACTTAAGTAGAAAAAATAAGTACTTGATTTTAAAAATACTTAAAAGTATTAAAGTAAATGTACTTGCTGAATGTATTACCTAATCCAATGATCTACAATATCATAAGTGTGCATACTGTATGTATATTTTCTGTAATACATTAATAGTGTTGAGTCATTTTAATGAACAATGCTGCAGATAATAAAGTACTGTACATGTTTTATTGTGTTTAGTCTGTGACACAGTTCACACTTGGACTTGTGATTCAGTGCGTCAGAATTTCAGGGATGACAGAGTTAAACGACATTAAGCAAAATAAGAAAGATTATACCTGTGAAAGTTTTTATTTGACACAAACCAATGTGTCATTTTAACTGCAGTAAACACATTTAAGTAAAAGTTGTCTGACAGGAAAAAAGGAGCATTAGACACAACTAACAAAGGAACATCTGATCATTTCAACTGCAGTTTGTCATCAACTCTAGTTAAAATAATGTCAAGTCAACCTTGTAATGGGTCAATAGTGAACAATATTTTAACTTCCTGACACCATTTTCAAAACTTGGACCTGAGTGTTGAGACATTTGGAGACATCTCTTGTCTCCTAACATCATGAACTGACACATTTTAATATTGCAGCAAGAATTTCTTGTTCAAGTTCAGAAGAAGTTGGTTTTCAAAGTTTTTTGAGTCCAGTCTGGCTCTTTTGGGAGAGAAAATCTGTCTGAACAGAATCTGACTGAACAGTCTTTCAATAGTCTTTCAGTAATATTAAAATAGTCTTTGAATAATGTTTCAATAAGGCCATGGGTGTTGGTGTATTTTCTGGCAGAATCTCTGTGGTGGAATCCATTTTGAGTGTGTTAGTGGTGCTGTGGGTGCTCCCAGCTCAATGTATATACTAGAATATATGTCATTGATTCAGCTCTTCTTGAAGGCGGGTGTAATGTTACCTGTCCACTTTGCAGTGATTCAATGGACCAACTCCCCTCTTGACATCATTTCAAACTAACGACAAATCAAAAAGCTGCAACGTGAATGTAACTTGTAACTCAACACATTATAGAAATGTAGTGTAGTAGAAAGTACAGATACTTCATGTAAAATGTAGTGGAGTAAAAGTAAAAAGTACCCATGTTTAACTCTACTTAAGTAAAGTACAGATACATGAAAAATGTACTTAAGTACAGTAACAAAGTATTTGTACTTAGTTACATCCCATCACTGCTTCTAGACACATTGGTGTGGTTGTGTAACATTTGACTCAAGTGCACCCCCTTGATTATTCCAACAGTTATATCTCAATGATACATCATCCGAACTACACCAGATTTTTTGTGTCATCAGTGAGCACTTGTATACACAGTTATATTGTTCTTTAACATTTGACTCCAGTGCACCCCCTAGATTATTCTAACAGTTATATATCAGTGATACATCATCCGATCTGCACCTGATTTTTGGTGCTTCATCAATGACCACTTCAAGACAAATTAGATTTGTCTAGACATGGTCATTGATGAACAGACCTGCAACTGATAATTGTTGGGTGACTCTTCCAGCTTCGCCTTGTGTAAGATATAAGACTGAAACTGTATTCCAAACTGTTGACTCTTTTTTTAAACTCTTTTTTTATACTAGTATGCAAAAACTCAGGCCAGTATTATGTTCATTAAATGTTTAATGTTTTAGTTTTAGAGTTGGTGTAAATTTTCATACTCTTATACCACTATGCAAAAAACTCAGGACAGTGTTAGTTTTACTATTTTATGCTTATGTCTATTATTATATGTTTCAGTGTTTCAATGTTTAGATGTTTACTGTTGCACCGAGGGACTGAGAGAAACGCAATTTCGGTCCTGTGTATGTCCTGTACAGTACATATTGCAGATCTGACAATAAAGTTGACTTTGACTTTGACTTTGACTTTGAATACCACTCATGACATATTGAAAAGCATAAAGGAAGTGCTCATCAAACATTGGCCACAAAACAGGAAGTTATAATAAGTCCTGTCTGGAAGGTCGGATTTCAGCCAAACTTGTAAGGCTTGCACCTGGACTCGTACTGATATAGGGTTGCTAGAGCTCTGACGGTCGCAGGTGATGTAGAAGATTTGGCAAATGCACACCCTGGTGAACAGGTGTGGGATAGGAATGAGAGTGTTCGCAATGGCGACTAGGTGGACTAGCTGGAGCTCCCGTGGTCACTGTAAGGCCGGGGCGGCGCTTTGTTGCAAGGGCTTCAATGTTGCTTGCAGCTTTTATTATTATTATTACTGTATTATTATTATTATTATTATTATTATTATTATTGAGCATGCATCAAGATATACAAGCAGTCAAAACTTAATAAAAAAAAAAATTCAGGTTAAGACCAGTAATTATTGTTACTTTGTAATTTGTCAAGTTGGGTGGGGTTCGGAAATGATAGCCATGGGCTGGGACCGGGTCAGATTTTTTGTGACTGAATGCAACTCTGCTGACTATATCTAGCAGTCATTGGCCAAGAGGCAGGCTAAACCTTGGATGGGTAACTAGTCCATGACAGACTAAAAATATTTTGTTTATGTACACTATAACTTTATTAGAGTCATTGAAATATGATTGTTTGCCAAGGAAATAATATGTTAATGAAGCAATTTGTTGATCTCTCAATCTGTTCATTGTAATTTAAAATCTGTTCAAAAATACAAATTTTAATTTATACTGTACATTTTCCATAATAAAGCTATCTCAGCCTGAAAAAAGGTTTTTTTTTTGTTTGCAACGTCGTGTGAACATTGGTGGCAGTGGCACTGGATTGGCAGACTGGGTTGGTGGTTCCCCTCTTCAAAAACTGGGACTGGAGGGTGTGCTCCAATGATAGAGGCATCACTCTCCTTAACCTCCCTGCTAAGGTCTATTTAGGTGTACTAGAGAAGCGAGTCCAATTGTTGGTTGAACCTCAGATCCAGGAGGAACAATGTGGATTCCGTCCTGGCCGTGGAGCACTGTATCAGCTCTTTACTCTCACTAGGATCCTCAAGGGGTCATGGGAGTTTGCCCATCCAGTCTACATGTGTTTTGTGGACTTGGAAAAGGCGTTCAACTGTGTTCCTTGGGGTACACTCTGGGGGGTTCTCCATGAGTATGGAATTGGGGGTCCATTGCTAGGGGCTGTTAAAGGTGCTATGTGTAACTTTCTGTAGAGTGCAGAACTTAGAAAAATTTTCAACAGGCAAAGCTATCTAATCCCTCCCCCTCAGAGCCATATATGGCTCTGAGGGGGAGGCTCTGCTGAGATTCAAATTCAAGCTCTGTTTTTATTGGCTGATTCAAATTCAAGCTCTGTTTTTAATTGGCTGGTTACAAACTCTGTTTTTATTGGCTGTCATTGTCCTGGTCACTCTGTGTTTTTAGTGTTTTTATAAATGCTGATAGAGAAGCAAGGGGACTATAGTTTTTTTCAGAGATTACTTGGTCTAACATCAGTTTGTCAGTAGATAGTGACAGAGTGAAGAAATATGTTAAAAATATATTGTTTGAAACGTTACAGACTACATTACAATCTTACATACCCCAGCTTTAAGTCCCTATACAAGCAATGCAAGAGTTTGGTTCGCAGAGCCAGTATTAAGTCGGACCCCTTCAGGGTGGGAGTTGGACTCGGCCAGGGCTGTCCATTGTCACCGATTCTGTTCATAACTTATGGACAGAATTTCTCGGTGCAGCCATCTGGTGGAGGGTTTCTGTTTTGGTGGCCTCAGGATTCCATCTCCGTTCTTTGCAGATGATGTGATCCTGTTGGCGCCATCGTGCAGTGATCTTCAGCTCTCACTAGAGTGGTTCGCGGCCAAGTGTGAAGCGGCTGGGATAAGAATAAGCACCTCCAAATTTGAGGCCATGGTCCTCAACCAGAAGTGATCCGATTGATCTCTTCGGGGCGAGGGCAATGTTCTACCTCGAGTGGAGGAGTTCAAGTATCTCGGGGTTTTGTTCATGATTGAGGGAAGAATGGAGTGTGAGCTTGACAGATTGGTGAAGCATCTGCAGTACTGCGGACTCTGTACCGGTCCATTGTGGTGAAGAGAGAGCTGAGCTGTAAGGCAAAGCTCTCTGTTTACCGGTCGGTCTACGTTACTACCCTCACCTATGGTCACAAACTCTGGATTGTGACTGAAAGAATGAGATCCCGGATACGGGCAGATGAAATGAGTTTCCTCCCGAGGGTAGCTGGACTCTCCCTCAGCGAAAGGATGAGAAGTTCAGTTATCTGGGAGAGGCTCAGAATAGAACCACTGCTTCTCCGCGTCAAGAGGAGCCAGGTGAGGTGGTTCCGGCATCTGGTAAGGATGCCCCCTGGGCGCCTCCCTAGGGAGGTGTTTCGGGCACGTCCGACTGGGAGGAGACCCCAGGGAAGACCCAGGACATGCTGGTGAGATTATGTCTCTCGGTTGGCCTGGGAACGCCTTAGAATCCTTCCAGAAGAGCTGGAAGAGGTGGTTGTGGAAAGAACTGTCTGGGCCTCCCTGTTCAAGCTACTGCCCCCACGACCCGACTTCAGAATAAGCAGAAGATAATGGAGGGATGGGTTTTTTGTTTTAACTATTTAAGGGCCTTTAGTAAAAAAAATAATGAATAAAATAAAATAAAATGTTACTTAAAAAGCAACTTGTTTTAGACAATTTTTATTTTAATCATAAAATATTAAATGAATAAACATTTTAAACATGGTTTTAGTATTACCAAAATTATTTAATTTTTTTTTTTTCAAATTCTAGTACAAAGTTTTGATAGGATCATCCAGACCACCAGACACTCTAGACCAGGGATTTTCAAGTGGTGGCTTCATTTCCATTTCAGTCCAGCTTGCCAATGAGTTGATAATTTTGTGTATGTGTGTAGGGGTGGGGGGTGAGGAGGTTCTCTGTTAGGGTTTTTGGGTTCTATTTATTGCATTTATGATTCAATGCAACAAAATAAACAAACTTAAATGGTAACAGATCATTGTAATACTTGTAATGACTTTAACTTCTGGCTGTCCAACCCATGAGCAGTATAATTTCATACCCTGCTCTAGACCCATCGCCATAAATGCCTTGTTTTCAGTCAAACTTACTCATGACTCTCAGTGGTCAGACATGTCAGTAAATGTTTACTTGTGCACATTACAAGAGAGTTTTTGTTCTTTACACCCAAATTAAATAATTTTGTTGGATGACATGAGAGGCGGGACGCCGCAGCAATGTCTGGCCGATAGAAAGTAGGAGGCATCTAGGATTAGTGGAAGTCCATCTTGGTACATTTTTACAGAGGTTCTCACAAATAAAAACTGAGCTCCTGTAAATGGGCTAATATAAAATTTGTAAGTATGGGGACGGAGACAAAAAAAAAAATACTACTGACAGGAATGCATTATACTAAGTGATAATGTGGCTGATTTGTTTCCCTTCAGGAACACAAGAGTATTTTAAAGTTACTGAGATGTTATGAGAGCATTTGAAATAGTTCTGACAAATAAAATAATAAAAATTAAAACAAAAAAATGATTTTTAGGACTTGTCAGAAAAAAAAAAACTTTTTTTGTAGACTTTACCAACCGTTTTCAATCAAGGCCTTGCACAGTAACTAACCATCAAACTTACTGGTTGTTGTATTAACATTTCACACACACATAGTTTCAGGTTTCTGTAGAAATACATCTCAGCAGTTGGTGGAACTCTCGAAGGGCCCACAGAGTTCAGTGCTGAGTAATTCAAAATTGTGTGCATCACTGCTCCATTCCCAGAGGAGAGATTGAGACTGCCATATCAAAACAGAAATTACCTTGTTCCCTTAAACCCCTTCTTTCCATTCCCTACCTTTCATCACACAATAAAGCCTTGACTACGAACATCTGACCTGTGTCATTCAACACAAGTAACACATGCACTTGTCTATAAAAAAAACTTTACGAGAACTCTGTTTTAAATGTGTAATTTCCGCTAGAAATAGTCTTTCTGAAGATCTGCACTCCAATTCCTCTGAAGTGACGACTGTCAACATTATTTTATAAAAGCATCTCTATCTTTTACCCTGATGCATGCTCAATAATCCAGGTAGAAAAATCTAAAAAAGCTAAGTCTGGTCCTCTGGACATTCAAAAAACCAAAGAAAGAAAGAAAGAAAGAAAAAGAAGAAAAAAAAGCTTTGTTTTGTTTTGTTTTTTGAATGTCCAGAGGACCAGACAGCTTTTTTAGACCTCTATCTTTTATTTATCCATCTATACATCTATCCATCTATCCATCTATCTATCTATCTATCTATCTATCTATCTATCTATCTATCTATCTATCTATCTATCTATCTATCTATCTATCTATCTATCTATCTATCTATCTATCTATCTATCTATCTATCTATCTATCTATCTATCTATCTATCTATCTATCTATCTATCTATCTATCTATCTATCTATCTATCTATCTATCTATCTATCTATCTATCTATCTATCTATCTATCTATCTATCATCTATCTATCTATCTATCTATCTATCTATCTATCTATCTATCTATCTATCTATCTATCTAACAAATGTGCAACCTTATTACATCTGTATCATTTAGCACATTCTTTGCAGAGTCTGGTACAAGCTGTGTTGTTTAGCTGTCAACACTTAGGTTGGTCCAAAGCCCTGGGATTACACAAGAGTTGATGTCTGTCAGTCAGTATGAGTGAAAACTCACAGGCTGCAGGAGAAAGTGAGCATTAAGTATGTTAAACGCACGTTACATTTCAAACCTAAGCCCCATTTTTCAGGAGGTGTTTTAAGAACACTAACAGAAACAATGGCTAATTGTGCAGCCAGTTCTTTGCCTTAATTGTTTGGTTTACAGGGACCCAGCAGTTGTCTTTTCTAAGGCCATGAAGGAAGCAGACCATAACATCAGCAATCTAAGTACAAGGCCCTGTTTACACGGACACGATGGGGGGAAACATAGGTTTTTGCGTATGTTAATTAGAGGAAAAGATCTGCGTTGACACGGACGAATTCTGTGTTTACATGCATCTGCAGGAATCCCCACCCCCCGCCCTCATGAATCTGCTGTAGTTACCATGCCGGGTCATTAGTTGGCGCTGTAAATTCACTTAATGCGCATGTGTGCTGCCTCAGTCTGCTTTCCTCTGTGCTAAAAGTGCAGTTAACAACAACTTAACAACAAGTTAAAGCTGGAATTTTGATGAGTCTACAGATTTGACGCCAAGTGGGACCTGCTTCATCTAACAAGCTCCACACCAGTCGCTGAGTGGACCAGAACCGAGTCAGCGATGTCGGACTTTAGTCTGTGATAAGCAGCTGATTTACAGCAGGTAAATCAACGTTCTTAATAATGTTTGCTTGTGATTACTTTGATCACACAACAACCAACTGAGTTTTTAATTTTAATTTTTTTTGTGCGAGGTCGAGAAGCTGTCCTTCCAACAGGCGGACCTGTTTGGACGTGGGTCCAATGTCCAGGATGAAAACAGAGCAGAGTCCAGTTCACTAACATAGTTACAGTTCTGTTAACATGTTTTTAATAGTGTGTTCAGTTTAATTATCAGTGTTTGTGACATACAGTTTGTGGTATTGAATAAATAAATACAAAATAAACCTGGTGTCTTCATTTTCAACTTTAATAACACGCAACATGTTACGCATTGTTTAAAGGACGTAACGAGTACAGATAGCTTCATTTAGCTCAGATAACTTTATATATCTCCCATGCTAACATAAATACTGTTTATTACTGTTAAACTGTTATTATTTAGCACATTTAGTATGTTATAGTGCAGCATGTCATGTGAAATATCCGCCTGCCTCGTTCAATAAACAGTGATATTAGAACTGGATCAGACTAGCTATGTTTACATGGGCAAAATTTTGTCACCAGATTGAAATGTGCTCTGATTGCATAATTAAATAGTACTGTTTACATGGGCTCAATCCGTTCATGACAAGCGTTTACATGCAGCAGGCTTTATTTTGACCAGAAGAACAGACGTGCGCAGAGTGGTACACTCCCCCTTTAAAAAAAACCGAAGAGGAAGTTGCTTTCGTGAAAACCACAGAAGAAGAAGTTACTTCCAGGACGAAAGTAAACAGATACGCCAAAAATGGACCCGCGCCAGACTGTAATGACGGCAATGGAGTTTTTACTGCACTACTGCACTCCCTGATTGAGCTACAGGCAAGCAATGCATGCTTTTAGTCTTTTTTATTCTCAAGATGTGAGCGAAAAGGAGACATGTAGGGGAGGGGTGCGCTGCCGCGCGCAGCGCACATGCGCAGTCAGGACAGTTTTCCAAGGTCCGATAAAAGGAACAGAACATGTGTTTACGGGCTACGGATCAGCGTAAACCACCCGTTTCGAACGGATTGCAAATTAGGTCGGATCACGCCGAATACACAAAAAATAACCCGACCGGGAAGTTTACATGACGCACTTTTGATCCGATCGCCCGTTTGATCCGATTACGTATGTCCATGTAAACATAGCTACTGTGTCTCTTCCAACACAGATGCAACTACATTGTGGTGTAGATTAATTAAATATGTGACTCAAAATATATTCCATCAGTCATGGTTCGGAATGCGGTGTGTCCGCCGCGATTGTTGATGCCGTCTGTCCGCGCGTGCATGTGGTTCAAACAAAAGCTCAGCGGGAGATGTTTATGTTATCAATGGAGGGTCAGCAAAAAACTCCACTTTGGAAGGTGGATTCAGAAACCTACAGATTTAAAGAGGGGGGCCAGTGGTGTCATGTAAACGATCGGCAGAACCGCAGAGAGAAAGGGGCGATTTCACTCAAAATATGCGCTGTGTTAACAGCCCCTAACTTTCTTTAAAAATATAATGATTGCAGCAATACCCAGATACAAGGACTGAAGTGAACAGATTCCAAGGCTCAATAAGGTTTACAGTGTTTATTTACAAGATTGTGTAAGGTCATCAAATGTACTAATGTCTGGTTCTGTGTGCGCTCATCTACTGCCCCCCGAGATCCAAGGACTTCATAAGTGAATTATCTGACTTTTTGGCTGATATCTCACCGAAATACACACACTTGTTGGTTATTGGAGACTTTAATATCCATGTGTGTTGTCAAGAGAAGCCTTTAGTGAAGGACTTCCTAGATTTATTGGACTCTTTGATTTTAACTCAGCAGGTAAACTGTCCCACCCAAGAACATGGTCACACGTTAGACCTTGTTTTAACACATGATTCAAGATTCAAGATTCAAGATGTCTCTGTTTCTAATCTGGTAATCAGTGACAATAGCCCCTTTCATAAGACAGCTCAGCCCGGGCCTGATGCATGTTTAGTCCTCCAACGAGCATTCAGAAAAAACACGAAGGTGGATTGGCAAGTAAATTTTACTCGCCTCTGATGCGCCCCTGATCCGCCTGCAGAGGTAGTATCAGACCTAGATCTGTCGACTTGTGAAAGGTGTGCCGGTGTCTATGGCTTAAAACTGATTTGAATAATGACATACTCTCCCACGTACTCTCCCGGCGCCCACTGTCGCGCTCTATTTAAATGTGTAAACAAGAACATGACATTTGTATTTCGCTTGCGCATCACTCGCTATTCTTCGCCGAATATTTTTCTTTTTTTTATTGATCATCAAGGAAATGGCTAATTGGGGTGATGCCGACCTCTCTGGTGGGGAAGGAGCCTGAGCTAGTGTGTGAAGTTGAGAAGTTCCGACTAGAAATAGTCGGACTCACCTCAACGCATGGCTCTGGCTCTGGAACCAGTTTCCTTGAGAGGGGTTGGACACTCTTCCACTCTGGAGTTGCCCCTGGTGAGAGGCGCCGAGCAGGAGTGGGCATACTGGTTGCCCCCCATCTTGGTGCCTGTACGTTGGGGTTCACCCCGGTGAACGAGAGGGTAGCCTCCCTTCGCCTACGTGTGGGGGGACGGGCTCTGACTGTTGTTTGTGCCTATGCACCAAACGGCAGCTCAGACTACCCACCCTTTTTGGAGTCCTTGGAGGGGGTATTGGAGAGTGCGCCTCCTGGGGACTCCCTTGTTCTACTGGGGGACTTCAACGCTCACGTGGGCAATGACAGTGAGACCTGGAGGGGTGTGGTTGGGAGGAACGGCCCCCCTGATCTGAACCAGAGTGGTGTTCTGTTATTGGACTTCTGTGCTCGTCATGGATTGTCCATAACGAACACCATGTTTAAGCATAAGGGTGTCCATATGTGCTCTTGGCACCAGGACACCCTAGGTCGCAGTTCGATGATCGACTTTGTTGTCGTCTCATCTGATCTGCGGCCGCATGTCTTGGACACTCGGGTGAAGAGAGGGGCGGAGCTGTCAACTGACCACTACCTGGTGGTGAGTTGGCTCCGATGGTGGGGGAGGATGCCGGTCAGACCTGGCAGACCCAAACGTATTGTGAGGGTCTGCTGGGAACGTCTGGCAGAGTCTCCCGTAAGACGGAGCTTTAACTCCCACCTCCGGGAGAGCTTTGAACACGTTCCGAGGGAGGCGGGGGACATGGAGTCCGAGTGGGCCGTGTTCCGCGCCTCTATTGTCGAGGCAGCTTATCGGAGCTGTGGCCGCAAGGTTGTTGGTGCCTGTCGTGGTGGCAACCCTCGAACCCGGTGGTGGACACCGGCAGTGAGGGATGCTGTCAGGCTGAAGAAGGAGTCCTATTGGGCCTTTTTGGCTTGTGGGACCCCGGAAGCAGCTGATAGGTACCGGCAGTC
The DNA here is from genome assembly GCA_038048925.1 of Garcialebias charrua. NCBI lineage: Eukaryota > Metazoa > Chordata > Actinopteri > Cyprinodontiformes > Rivulidae > Garcialebias > Garcialebias charrua. Next base: position 16,227 of record JBBPBX010041429.1, read on the forward strand.
CAAGCGGCATGCGGCTCGGGTGGTTGCTGAGGCAAAAACTCGGGCGTGGGAGGAGTTCGGAGAGGCCATGGAGAATGACTTCCGTACGGCTTCGAGGCGATTCTGGTCCACCATCCGGCGTCTCAGGGGGGGAAAGAGGTACGCGACCAACACCATTTATGGTGGGGGTGGCGTGCTGCTGACCTCAACTCGGGATGTTGTGAGTCGGTGGGCGGAATACTTCGAAGACCTCCTCAATCCTACTGGCACGTCTTCCACTGAGGAAGCGGAGCCTGGGGACTTTGGGTCGGGTTCTCCGATCTCTGGTGCTGAGGTCGCCGAGGTGGTTAAAAAGCTCCGCGGTGGCAAGGCTCCGGGGGTGGATGAGATTCGCCCGGAGTTCCTTAGGGCTCTGGATGTTGTAGGGTTGTGTTGGCTTACGCGACTCTGCAATATCGCGTGGACATCGGGGGCAGTTCCCTTGGATTGGCAGACTGGGGTGGTGGTTCCCCTATTCAAAAAGGGGGACCGTAGGGTGTGTTCCAACTATAGGGGGATCACACTCTTAAGCCTCCCTGGTAAGGTCTATTCAGGGGTTCTGGAGAGGAGGGTCCGTCGGATAGTCGAACCTCGGATTCAGGAGGAGCAGTGTGGTTTTCGTCCTGGTCGTGGAACACTGGACCAGCTCTACACCCTCAACAGGGTCCTGGAGGGTGCGTGGGAGTTTGCCCAACCAGTTTACATGTGCTTTGTGGACTTGGAGAAGGCATTCGACCGCGTCCCTCGGGGGGTTCTGTGGGGGGTACTCCGGGAGTATGGGGTACCAGGCCCATTGATATGGGCTGTTAGGTCCCTGTACGACCGGTGTCAGAGCTTGGTCCGCATTGCCGGTAGTAAGTCAGGCTCGTTTCCGGTGAGAGTTGGACTCCGCCAAGGTTGCCCTTTGTCACCGATTCTGTTCATAACTTTTATGGACAGAATTTCTAGGCGCAGCCAAGGTGTTGAGAGGATCCGTTTTGGTGGCCTTAGAATCGCTTCTCTGTTTTTTGCAGATGATGTGGTCCTACTGGCTTCATCAGTTCGTGATTTACAGCTTTCACTGGAGCGGTTTGCAGCCGAGTGTGATGCGGCCGGGATGAGGATCAGTTCCTCCAAATCCGAGGCCATGGTCTTGAGCCGGAAAAGGGTAGCATGCCCTCTCCGGGTCGGGGAGGAGGTCCTGCCCCAAGTGGAGGAGTTTAAGTATCTCGGGATCTTGTTCACGAATGAGGGAAAACTGGAGCGTGAGATCGATAGGCGGATAGGTGCAGCGTCCGCAGTGAAGCGGGCGCTGTACCGGTCTGTCGTGGTGAAGAGAGAGCTGAGTCAAAAGGCAAAGCTCTCAATTTACCGATCGATCTACGTTCCCACCCTCATCTATGGTCATGAGCTTTGGGTTATGACCGAAAGAACAAGATCTCGGATACAAGCGGCTGAAATGAGTTTTCTCCGCAGGGTGGCTGGACTCTCCCTTAGAGATAGGGTGAGAAGCTCAGTCATCCGGGAGGGACTCGGAGTAGAGCCGCTGCTTCTCCACATCGAGAGGAGCCAGTTGAGGTGGCTCGGGCATCTGGTTAGGATGCCTCCTGGACGCCTCCCTGGTGAGGTGTTCCGGGCATGTCCCACCGGGAGGAGACCCAGAGGAAGACCCAGGACACGCTGGAGGGACTATGTTTCTCGGCTGGCCTGGGAACGCCTTGGGATTCCCCCAGAGGAGCTGCTCCAAGTGGCTGGGGAGAGGGAAGTCTGGGCCTCCCTACTTAGGCTGCTACCCCCGCGACCCGACCCCGGATAAGCGGAAGAAGATGGATGGATGGGGTGATGCCAAGACCCGTGTACTTCTGTCTCTGCACGCAGAGGAGGAAATTAATAAGGGACTTACCGGTACAGTGAAGGATGGTGCCCTTCTGGAGCAGATTGCTGTACTGATGCGAGAACAAAAAAACAAAAAAAACAAAAGCATTCGGATAAGCACAACGATGTTCGCTAGTGTCGCCATGTTTGTTTACAGACACCTCTACGGTTCTACTTTAAACACGTAGGCACCACGTCCTCTGAGCTGCAGATTTTCACCACGCCTCTTTTCAACCCGCGCTACAAATCATTTTGTGAATGCTCCATTGAGGGCGGGCCATGGCCGGATTCAACTTTGTTTTATGAAATGACCCGGGGAGGATTAAAGCCGGACTGGTCTATGTGGCAATTGCGTGGATTTGACTTATGAAAGGGGCATCTGTTTTGTCAGATCACATGCCTGTATTGTTTGACTTCACCCTCCCTTGTTCTACTGCCAAGTCGTGCGCTCCTGCACGTATCACTCGTACCATTAACCATTTAACTGCTGCTCGTTTTAATGAAGCTTTTAACTCTGAGAGGATCGAACAGCTCCTTGTGTCTCCTTCCACAGAGGAGCTAACCTCTCAGTTTAACTCTGTCTGTTTAAATGTTCTGGACCATGTTGCTCCCTTTAAAACCAGAAAAACGTAACTTAGATCAGAGCCTTGGCTGGATGACATCACTCGAGCCATTAGACAGCAGTGTCGGGGAGCAGAACGCAGGTGGAGGAAGGACAGGCTACAGGTTTCATTTCAAATATTAAGGGAGAGTTGATGTCACTATCAGAAAACTGTTAAAGCTGCTAAATCTAAATTATTTTCTGATATAATTGTCTCCAACTCCCACACCCCCAAGTTTTTTTCTCCACCTTGAACGTAGTTCTACATCTTCAGAAACCTTCATCTCTGGAAGTCTCAACTGAACAGTGTGAAAACTTCCTCCATTTCTTTTTAGAAAAAGTTGCGAATACCCAGGCACTCATTTCTCCACCAGCGACCTGTCCATCCCATCTCAGTGTGTAGCTATGTTTGACCACTTTGAGCCCATCTCTCTGTCTTCACTGGAGCAGGTCATGTGCAACATGAATCCTTCTGGTTCCCCCTTTGATGTGGCCCCCCCCTCGACTACTTAAGGAAGTTTTTCCTACACTGGGTCCTTCTATTCTCACTATTGTGAATAGCAGTTTATCCTCAGGTGTGGTCCCAAAAACCTTTAAACATGCTGCTGTACAACCTCTCCTGAAAAAAACCTAACCTTGACCCCTCGGTGGTATCCAACTTCTGGCCTGTCTCTGTAAGAGTGGCACCTGCTGCAGCTCCAAGATGGCTGCCAATTATCCATAGCTGACGGTCATCCACCTGATGAGCTCCACCTCTACTTAAGGCTGCAGTCGAGTTCTACTCTTCGCTGAAGCATTTTATGCCACACATGGTATTTATGCCTCTAGCCAGTTTGTGAGTACATTTGAGAGAAACACCCTGTGCTTGTTGTGTTCTCAGCCCTCGGATTCTCCTGGTTCCAGCTCTCTGCTCGTCGTGCTTTGCCCTCCAGCCACTTACCTGTCTCACTTGCCCTCTGGGATTCCATCTCAACGAATTAAGGACTCTCTGGAATCATCATCCTCTTTTCATCCGTAAGGAAACATCAAACAAACAAAATCAATTACCCTGGAGAAACTTTATGGTCAAACCCATCTGACTGTCTGCTTTTCATCTTCCAGGAAATCCAGAGGACCTTTGTATATTTGTAAATAGTTATTCCCCACTGTAAATAATAAACACTGTTACTTTTGCACCATTTGTCTTGTGTCGTTCTGGGTCTCGTTACCAACTGGGTTACCTTTTGAGATCATAACAGTCTCCAGACTCCCATTCACCTCTAAACTACTGGAAAAAATTGCTGAGTCTCAGTGGAAATGTTTCTTGGACGACCACGGTTTTTAGGTTTTTAATGACATTTTCACAGCCACAAGTGATTCTGTGGTGCTTGTCTTATTAGACCTAATATCCGCTTTTGACACCATCGACCACGACATCCTCATTTCTAGGCTGGAGCAGTGGGTGGATATCACAGGGTCAGCCCTCAAATGGTTTGAGTCCAACCACTCGGACAGAACCTTTTGTGTCAATATCAACAATTTCAGTTCAGCATCTACAGCGCTTCAGTGGGGGGTACTGCAGGGGTCCATCCTCGGTCCCCTTCTCTTTTCGTTATGCTTGCTGTCACTAGGTGCTAATTTCCGCAAACACAACATAGCCTTTCATTTCTACGCCGATGATTGTCCAATTTACTTCCCCCTGAGGCACAGAGGCTCACGCTTTATTCTACCTCTTCTTGACGACCTCACCGACATTCATGATTTGATAGCTTCAAACTTCTTAAGTTTCAATGAGAAGATGTCTGAAGTCATGTTGTTCCACCTCAATGGCTCATTCAGGAACCATGACATTGACCATCTCTCTCTAGCCCCACTAGAGAAACAAAAGGTCACTAATCTGGGGGTGATAATGGACCCTTCCCTGAAACTTAACAGTCATGCAAACATGATTGTTAAATCCTGCTTTTTTCAGCAGAGGCAACTGTGTAAGGTGAAGCCCATACTATCCAGAAAGAACCTTGAGACAGTAATCCATGCTTTCATAACATCGAGACTCGATTACTGCAATTCACTTCTGTTTGGAATCAGTCAGTCCTCCATTGCATGTCTACAGCTGGTCCAAAATGTTGCAGCTCGATTTTTTACTGGTACAAGCAGTCAAGAACACATCACACCAGTTTTGGCCTCCCTACACTGACTACCCATTCACATTTGGATCCAGTTTAAAATACTCATGTATGTTTTTAAATCTCTGAACAGTTCCGTTCCACCCTATCTCACTGACCTTCTGCAGCCAAATGTTTCACCGCACTATCTGAGGTTAGCAGACCAGATGCTTCTGTCAGTCCCAGAAACTCTTCGTAAGCTCAGAGGTGACAGGGCTTTCTTAGTTGCAAGTCCAAGACTATGGAATGAGTTACCATTGGGTGTTAGGCAGGCTCCCACACTCACAGTCTTTAAGTCTCACTTGAAAACTCATTTCTATTATCTTGCCTTTAACACAGTGTAGTGGGCATGACCTTGTCCACTTTTAAGACAACTGTGTACTTTTGAACTGTCCAGTGATGACCTTTACTGACCTCTCAGTAAAGCAAGACATTTACTACAAAATCATTCATTAAGCTGTAATCTGATAAATATAGTCACCAAAAGAGACTATTTCTATCTTTGATTTTAGGCTGATGTGATCAAAAGAATAACTTTTGTCATTTTCATGATGTGTGCTTTTAAGCTGTGTCATTCTGTAAGAGTTAAACTGTGTTCACTGCTGTGTTTAAAGGTGAAGCCTTCGGGTCACAGAGACCGGACGGTTTTGTTTAGAAACTCAGAGACAGTCTCATGAGCAGGGCTCCAGCTTTATCTATCTTTTTCCTAAACATTTCTCTCTGCTGCTGCTTGTAACCTTGGGTTTGATAAGACAAATGAACTCCTCGACTGGTCCTTCCTTAAGTACTAGTCTAAGCTTTTGCTAAAGGCTTCAGAGTTGCTGGGAACTTCCAAGAGATGTGAACTTTCCCAAGAGCTGGACACGTGTGGTCAAGAGCTAACGACCGGCGTCTTCAGCTAAGGACTGATAACAGGCTGTTATGAGTCTACTTCGAACAAGCGTAAGATCAAGAACTTTGTCTATTCCTTCCTGGAATAAGTTTATCTTGAAGTCAGAGGCCTGAAGCTGACATATTCTCTGATGACCAAGCAAAACCAGGAGACGTTGGAGACGTAAACCAGAACCTTGCTTGAAGGTATCGTACTGGTCCCCACAAGGATCCGTGCATCTGAAAGGCTACAAGGTCACCTCTTACCGGGCGGTCGTCAAAAGGTAAAGAGCTGTTTACAAAACGTACCTGGATTTTAGCAGAAGTCGGAGGAGAAGTGTCACTCTGGTATCATGCTCATGATAATTTCTTCTTAAATCTTTCCTCCTATTTCTTTCCCCTCTCAATCTAAGCTGGAAACTATTTTTTAAGTTAAAGAGCCCACAGACTAAATATGTTTAACATCTAGTATTTATGTCTGTTGTGTTAAATTTAAGTGTGCTGACGTATTTGAATTGAAAGAAAGTGAAATCATGTCAATCAAGTGTAATGGTGTTAATTTAGTTGATTTATTTTAAATAAATGATAGTGTCTCTTTGACATATCAAACTAAGTTAACGTCTTTGTCACTTAATGGCTCTGTTTATTTATCCATCATAAAGATCACAGAGATATTGGGTAAACTGAAAAAGAACAGAATCCGTGAATTTACTATTCAATCTGAATAAGTAAATTAATTAAGGTAAAGAGGTCAGTATTAATATTGACCTCCTCATTAACCCCTTACATCTGGTGGCCTCGTATCGGCTTCTAAAGTTTGTCGATGTATCTGTAATCTCTCATGAACTGTAACGTCATGGTTGGCATAGTGGGATCCAAGTTTTAAACTCTGAGGATAATAATTTGGCTGAGGTGTTCAAGACAGGCAGATTCTGCATGTTTTTATCATTTGAAGCTGTGAGATTATTATTGTTTCAACTCTGTTACACGCTGTTGGAAGCATTCAGGTGAAGTTTTTGTCAGCCGTAGTCTGTGGAGGTTCTGGTTCGGTTCCGATCCAGCTCACTCGCACAGACTCCTGTACGGAGCTTTGTTGAAATGACCGCCGAGTCATAGTGCCTGGAAGCTAATTTAACATCTACAAGATTGCTGTTGTGGTATTTTACATTTTAAAGAAGGTCGAAGCAGCATATATGTTAGAACGTTGTCGGATAATGGGTTCTGACCCGAGTTTTCTGCTCCTCTAACGTGGACCGGAACCGACCTTGAGTGACTCCGTGAGAGTCCGTGTTGTTCAACAGCTGCAGTGCTGGGTTACTGAGCGTGACTAAGTTGGCCTGTCTAGATGTGCGCCGCATGTTTCAGCATTTTGGGAAGTTAAATTGTAGCGTTTGAGTTGTTTTAAAGAGTTGTGAAGTTGTTTTCTGCTGTGCAAACTAGCGTTAAGAAGACGTGTGTCTACATGTCTGTTTATGAGCTGTGATTGGATGATACGAGTGCTGTGTGCTGTGAACCACTCTTGTAGCGAACGCTGATTCGCTGTTGTGTGCTGTCAATCACGTCGCACGCCGTTGCGACCAGCCCACTTTTGTCGTCATTTCCGGTGCACTGTACATTGGTCGAAGGTAAGAAACTACATTTACCATGAACGCTTGGGTAATGCACTGCAAACGCTGTGATTGATTGGTTGACGTCACGTATCTGTTTAGCGAGCTCCGCCTCGCTCAACGGAAGCTGGTGACGCGCTACGCACGCTGCGTTGGCCCGCCCATTTTTGTCGTCACTTCCAGGTGCCGCACTTTGAGTGACAGGTCACACTCGCTGGTTCACACTCGTTCACACACGAACACACACTTAAACACTCATCTGAAGCCATCAACACTGTCTAGCAACATAAACTTGTCTCTGACAAGAACGCGGTTCGAGCAATTATCACGTTCTTACTGAAAACTAACCCTAATAGGTTGTTTTCTTTCCATGTACTGATTTAAACTCAGTCGCTTCGTGATAACATACTCGACGCTGCCCCCTGCTGGACGTTAATAGATGAGTTTTCTCTCAACACCTCATAAAGTCAGCATTTTTTATGGTAAAAATTACCAGCTTTAAAATTGTTCTGTACACAAACAAAAAATCCTGTTTATTTTAAATAAAGAATTTTTGAATAACAGAGGTACAGACGAACAATTGATGCTCGTTTTAAATACTGAAGAGATTTAAAATAACACTCAAAAAGCATCTTTTATTTGATTTTCAAATTAAATAAAAAAGAAAAAGTTGATGGAGAGCAGAGCATTTCCACATTCAGCTCTCCACATCTCTGAAATTTTAAACAGCATTGGCGTACACTGTACACTTTTGGTTAAAAATAGCATTTTTAACGTTTTTCTGTGTACATTTAAAACAGTAAGGTTAATTTGATAACGAATTTCTTTTTCGAATAACACCTGCATGTACCAGCTTGTTGATTTTTACAGACTCAAAACAAATATGGATACACAATCAGATGACGTTGTACCATCCTCATCCTTGAAGGATGCTGATGGTGAGGAGAAAATCCCAGCGCAGGAGGATTCAGACACTGAGTCAGAGGACACAGATTGTGTTGATAATGCCTTAAAGCTGCTAACTAAACCCCTCGTGAAGTATGGTGAGGAGATAGCAGCAATGGACACCTCGACTCTGAACACAGAGTTAGAAAATCTAACAACAAGCATTCTCAAAAAAGATGGGAAAAAGCTCAGCGCCGACCGTCTAGCCAAATTGGCCCTTCTGTTGAAGGCCAGACTGGACCATGAAGTGGAGAGGTGTGTGGACCTTGAGGAGAAACTGGCTGATGAGAAAACTAAACACGAAGGTACCACTTCAGATTTTGTGTCATACCAGAAAACGACAAATACAGAGACTGAACGTTTAAAAAATGAAATACAGTCGCAAACACAGTCATATGAGGAAAACATTCGTTCCAGAGGACGAAAATATGACGAGTCTGTCAGGGAGAATGAAAAATTACAGCAAGAAATACAATCGCTGTCTAGAGAATTACAAGAGAACAAGGAAAAAAGAGAAGAAACCCACAACCTGTGCACAAGGTTGAAAATTGAGTATGATAGATTAAAAGAACAACTAAAAGAGAGCACTCAATTCGAGGAAAATAAAAAACTCAGTGAACAGTGCACAGCGCTACAAACTGAAGTTGATTGTTTACGCAGAGAAGTGACTGAAAGTAAGGTGGAACTGACCTTAACTAAAGAAAACCTTTTTAAAGAAAGGGAAAGATGGGTGGATGTTGTGGCAAAGCAGTCTCAAGGCTTCACACCCCCACCACCTCCACGCGGTAATGCAGAATTGCTCACCGTACCTGTTAAGACCCGCCAGTCGGAGCAGGGACTTGCGTCCTCAACAACAACACCTGCACATGGATCACAGGTAAATGGGAATAGCAATGGTGCTAACCTTTCTATTCCAATACCTGAACTCCAGAAGCTTTCTAGATACATTCAACGCTTTGAGCCAGGGCCGTTGGGTTCAATCCATACAAAGACCTACCTAGACTCTCTTGACTTCCAACTGGGTAATTTTCCAAATGCTACTGCTGAGGATAAAATTGCACTGATCAGGCTCACCGCAGACTGGCCTGTATATGCCTTCATTGATCGCCAACCAGACGCCATGAAAACAGATTACAAACTGTTGCGTGATACTCTTATACGAGAGTTCACTCCAAACATGGGGCCTGGTGGCTACCCTGATGCCGAGAAGGTCGTGCAAGGTAAGAAAGAGCATCCACAGGCATATTACCAGAGAATGTTCCAGGCTTTCTTTGGTAATCGCAATGAACCGGGCATGGAGGACGAAGTAGGTTTTAAATACCTTTTCGGTAAAAACCTCCACCCTGATATAAAAGAGTCAGTACAAGTGATGGCTAATTTCAGAGACAAAACCATCAAGGAAATGAAACAATGCGCCGTAAATGTTTTCGAGGCCCGCATGGAATGCAGAACACCCGTAGAGGTGTTCACGAGTGCGAGAGTCGAACCCCAATCGCTGGAACTGGAAGGGACGCGAGCACCAGCTCCCTATCCACCGACAGGCGAAAAGAAACAGACCTTTCAACCCGACAAACCACAAAGTGGGGGTATCCGCTGGAGAAAGAAGCCAGGGTGGCTCAGACAAAACACGGAGGGTGAACAAAAGGATCAAAAGGGGGGTGCGCGTCCAAGGAGTACAGATTATGGGTACAGGGGTAACCCATATAACCAAGGGTGGTCCCAGCAGGAACCCCCGAACCAAGGGCGGTCCCAGAGGGGACCCCCGAAACCAGGGTGGTCCCGGAAGGGACCCCCGAGCCGTGGACCTGCTCCTCCTACCCCTCGAACAGAACAGTCCGAGACAGGAAAAAAGTCGCAAAAGTCCCAGAGGAAAGGCCGTAATTCTCTGTCCCCAGAGGACATGGAGAAATTACGTCGGTTTTTAAAAGATTTGGATGATACAGGCAAGGATAACAAGCCTGGAGTATTGTGCAGCACTGTCGTTGACAGATGCTCAGAGCACACAAATAACAACAATGCCACAGTTGCTGGCAGTCACAAAGATACTGATGGTCAGGTTGCTGACAATCAGGGTAATGACAGTCAAATCATTGACAGTCCAGAATGTGACAGTCAACAAAACATTGACTGTAACCATGACTTCATTGTTACGGAGTCTGAGCAACCCTCGTCAGAGCAAGGGGGGGAAAGCTCACTCACCGCTGAAAGTGGCTCGCCACGAACTGAACAGTCAGACCCATGTGTGTCTGCACTAACAGTACTGATAAATGAAGGTCACACAGTCGGGGGTAGGCGTGATAAACGTCAGAGAAAACCTGGTAAGTTCCTGTGTGACATTATCAGAAAGGGGCCCGCTAAGAAGGCTTACCTGTCCATCACGTTGGAAGGGGTCCTCAGAAAAGAGGCCCTCTTGGATGGTGGGGCAGACATATCCGTTATGTCACCCACACTGTTAGAAGAGCTACGGCTGGCCGCTAACGGTGTTGACAGGGAAATACCCCTCAGAGAATGTGCTATAGTTTTGCAGGGTCTCTCGGAGACGAGTACAACCCTAACAGCTATAGCAATGGTTCACATGCAGATTGGTGTAACGACACTATACCACCCGGTATACGTGTCCACCGTTGACTCATGCCCATTTTTGGTTGGCCAGGACTTTATAAACCGCTTCGACGCGGTTATAGATTATGGCGATCAGTCAATGTGGACCAGAGTGAGTCAACCACTGCCGATCGATATGCCTACACAGAGTAACACTGACCGTCTAACGGCAGGTACCGCGGAAGGCAAAAGGGAATGCTCAGACGAGAGCACAATCCCTGTGGATGAACCTTCAACTACAGGTGAGGCAGTAGAGGCCCAACAAGAGAGCCCCCTCTGCGAGCTGAAACAGTTGGCACTCACTGAACACTACCTACCACAGGTAGTCAATGGTGTTGAGATTCAAGGATCCCACACCGATGATGCTGTTCTGTCCCCTTGGACGGAGAAATCAGCGATCAGCCAAGCTTTCTTTGGAACCTTGGTTAAGAAACAGTTGGGTCTCGGAATGAACAAAAAGGCTTTCCGCTTCTCGTTAGACCCCAACGATAAACAGGTAATGACCGCTAAAGGGATCATTGACCTTAAACTAATCTGGAACCAACGAGAACTGGATCACCCGTTCCTCGTGGTCCCGAACTTACCACATGCAACCTACATAGGCTCCGACATTTTGGTAAGATTAGGTGTCCGAGTGGACGTCAGCAACAATGCACTGTGGTCACTAGATACAGCCACGAAGGACTCTCCTGTGTTAACCACAGAGAACCTTAAGGCTGGACAGACCATTCCAGAGGTCTGCCAGGTTGCTAACAGCCATAACACTGTGGTACCACCTCAGGTTATGAACAAGCCGGTGATGATTCACATCATGAAAGGACAGGCTATTGGAACAAAACAGGCATGCTTTCAACCATCTCCTATGTTTTTCAACTTAGGACTGTCCATGGAGGCCACATGCCAAGTGACCCTCGACGGCAGAACCACGACTGTCGCTGTGTGTAACACGAGCACAGAAGAGGTACTGATCCCAAAACGCTCGCAGCTCGGATGGTTGATCTCTACTGATTTTCATGATTTTGAACTAAGCATTCCATTTCTGGGAGGACTCCCAGAAAACTTGATCCCAAGTCATCATTCGGGGCGAGTCTTGTTCACAAAACCAACACAGGCCATAGCTCTTTTCTCCCCCACTGAGTCCGACCGGGACATTGTCCACAGGTTCGGTTTCAACCAAGGAGAAAGTCTAGGCCCTCAAACTTACAGTGCACTACCTGTTGACAGGTTTTATGACACTGAAGGGGACTCACTGGAGCTCCCCAGAGAACAAGAACCGCTCTCATTTGCTTCACAGATAGACCAGGTGGTCGCTCAGGCCGACGCCTTGGAAACTGATGAAGACAGGGACAAACTTCGCAAAGTTCTGCTAAAATATGAAAAATCATTCTCAACTGACTCGATGGATTGTGGGTTGACCACGCTCCACACAGTGAGCATTCCAACCCCGCCTGATGCTCCACCTGCATTTGTCAGACAATACAAGATTCCTCTGGCAGCACATCAACCTATCAGGGAAATCATTGATGACCTGTTAGGAAAAGGTATCATCCGATACTGTAACAGCACTTACTCTGCGCCTTTATGGCCGGTGTTAAAACCAAATGGTAAGTGGAGACTTACTATAGACTACAGAAAGCTAAACAAACAAGTTCCCTTATCCAGATGGCCTATGACGCAGCTCCAACAGGAGTTGCCCAAGGTCACCAATGGTAAGTACTTTTCGACCCTTGACATCGCCTCTGGTTTTTGGACCATTCCTGTGCGCGACGAGGATCAATACAAACTAGCTTTCACTTTTGGTGGCCGTCAATACACCTTCAATAGGTGTCCCTTTGGCTACGCTAACTCACCTGCAGAGTTCAACATCTTCTTGAACAAAGCATGTCCAGACGCCCGCGAGCGTGGGACACTGATTTATGTGGATGATGTCCTTTTGAGGCAGCCAACACTGGACTCACATCTGGCCGAAATCGACCACGTTCTGAATCAGCTGACAACTGCTGG
>JBBPBX010041430.1:8383-19338 GCA_038048925.1 Garcialebias charrua
TGAAAACATTCAACACCAACGTTGGAGGATTAGCGGATCAATTTTGAGCCGTTCAAACAAAAAACTTGTTTGAAGCTGGACCTGAACGTGTTTGTGTTTAATATTAGTGCGGGTTGGCACTGAATTTTCACCAGATGTCAGAGAATGGATGTGTTAAATACTCGCTGCAGTGTTTTATCCAGGAGGTACGAGTTAAGAACATAAATCTGGTCCCAGATACGGTGGAAGTCGAAGAGAGTTTGGACGTGTGTGCTCTGCACTCAGAAGGCATTTGGGTTAAAGCCCTAAACATTAAATAAAAGACAAGAATACTCAAGTTTTGAATAGTCAGTTCTTAGTCCTTTGTTCTTCGCTCTTAGTTCTTGGTTCTTATTTCTTCGTTCTTAGTTCAACACTCAATGGTAAAACACAGGTAGTCCCCGACTTACGAACGAGTTCCGTTCCTACGCCCTTTTGTAACACGGATTTTGACGTAAGTCGGAAAACACATACACACTGGCCGCCCCATATACACGTACATGTGCGGTACTGTACAGTTAACAAGCACTTAGCCTATCATAACACAGTACCCTACATAATTATCAAAAAACACATACAGTACATTTGGAGCCATAATGAAGGGAAAAAAAGAGTTAATTTCTTACTGGTAGCTGGTCAATTCTTCCTCCGTCTGTTAGCATGTTAGCTCGTGCACCTCCGAGCTCTGCAGCTTCCTGCTGCTTCACGCGGTCCACAGCGTTTACAGCAAGGTCTGTTAGCATGTTAGCTCGTTGCTCAGCTGTAGCCTCTCTGCCTCGTAAACCTCCGCTCCAAACAATAAGGTCTCCTGCACTTTTCCACGCGCGGTCCAGAGTTTTACAGTAAGGTCTGTTAGCATATTAGCCCCTCCTAACCTCCTCTGCTCCGGTCTGCCTGTCCAAACAATGAGGTCTCCTGTAAGTTTCCACTGACTACGTCAGCTACTCTCCCCCCTCCCTCCTGTAAATTTCCGCTGAGTTTCGGTACTGTATTGTTTGGTGTAAAGGCGCATAAACCGCGTAACTCAAACAATGATTTTCAATGGGAGGACGTTCGTAACCGCGAAACGTCGTAACCCGAGGACTACCACAAAATTATTTCAACCTAAAATGTGATGGTGTCAATACCTTAACTGTTTTAAAATCATCGCATGGTGGCTCAGGGAGCTGTCGTCTCGCTGCGAGAAAGTTGCTGGTTCAAATCCTGGACCAAGACCTTTCTAGGTGGAGTTTGCATGTTCTCTCCGTGCATGCGTGGGTTTTCTTTCTTCCTTTCTTGGCGTCTGTACCAGCGTTCCTACAACGCAACACGACCACGCTGCCTCGCAACAAGCGGCGCAGAAGACGCGGCACGAGGGCAGGCGTGCTGGTGAGGTTTAAAAAATATCTCTCGTCTCACAACACGCCGACGGCTGACTTACCTCCTGAATTCAGCGTCTTTGATGTCCGTCGCTCCTTTGCCCGCCGCAACAGATGCCTTGTTGCTATCAATCATGACGCCAGCGATCAGCTTCCATCTTGTCCCCCCCCCGTGAGGGCTGTGATGAACCGAGGCTGCGTTAAACATATCCTCCGCCCGCTCGCTCGATCTGAGAGTGACGTAACTGGCTGTGTTCCTGTACGGTCAGCACTGTTTAACGCAAGATCGATCACAAATAAAACTTTTATATTAAGTGATTTGATCTCCACTCATCATCTGGATCTGTTTTTGATCACGGAAACCTGGCAGAAACCTGGGGACAACAGCAGCTTCTCTGAACTCCTCCCACCTGGCTTCTCTTATCTGAGCGCTCCGCGTGGAGCAGGAAGAGGAGGGGGCCTCGCTGCAGTTTTCAATGAGGAGGCGTTCAAGTGCCGCATGTTGCCTCAGAAAAATTACAACAGTTTTGAAAACATGATTTTTGTGCTGGAATCTGCAAAACCTATTTTGTGTGGCCTCTTTTATAGGCCCCCTCAATACAACAAAAACTTTCTCAGTGAGTTTTCTGAACTACTGGCTGACCTAATGCCAAAGTTTGACTCTTGGCTTTTCTGTGGGGACTTCAACGTGCACACCTGCTGCCCAAGTAATCAGCTTGGATGTGAGTTTCAGGACCTCCTGGACTCTTTCAACCTGTCACAGTCGGTCTCGAAAGCCACACACAGCCAGGGTCATACACTCGATTTAATTATCTCCCACGGCCTACAAATACCTGCTGTGGAGATCCTGGACACCTGTATCTCAGACCATTTTCCCATCTTATTCGAATTTTTCACCTCTCCTGCACCAAAGGCTATTCTCCCAGCACGTTTCTGTCGCTCTATCACCCCATTAACTCCAAGTGAGTTCACTGATGCCTTTAAGAGCACTGAATTCTGCTCTGCTGTCAGCCTGGACCCATCTCTACATCCTGAGGACTTCATCAGCTCCTTCCATCACACCTGCACGACGATCTTGGACTCCATCGCTCCTCTCAAACAGGCATCTTCAAAGAACAAACCTTTACCATGGCTCAACGAAACGACGCGAGCTCTTCGACAACGTTGCAGAAAAGCAGAACGAAAATGGAAGCGCGACCGGCTTCATGTATCTCAAGGAATACTGAGAGACTGTCTCTGTGAGTATCATAATGCTGTGAAACAGGCCAAGTCACAGTACCTCTCCAATTTAATCTCCACCAGCTCCAACCGGCCGAGGACGCTTTTCAGCACACTCCAGTCTGTCATCAACCCATCTGTCAATGTTCTGAAAACTGCCACACAGTCTACCTGCGATGACTTTCAGAGCTATTTTGTCAACAAAATAGACTCTATCAGACAGAACATTGTCAGTTCATCCAACACCATCCAGTCTTGTGCGTCTGCAATAACCACAGCTGTTTTTGACCAGTTCGACCTGGTTTCACTGCCTAACCTCACCAAGGTGGTTCAGCAGATGAAACCAACTAACTGTTCTCTGGACATCATTCCCTCTAAAATGTTCAAACAATCCTTTGATGTAATTGGTCCTTGTGTTTTGTCATTCATTAACAGCTGTCTATCTTCAGGTTTTGTGCCATCTGCTTTCAAACATGCCGTGGTCAGGCCTCTTCTCAAAAAACCAGGCCTAGATCCTACAGCTCTCTCTAATTTCAGACCAGTTTCACATCTGTCATTTCTATCAAAGGTCCTGGAAAAGATTGTTTTTACTCAACTTCAATCGTTTCTAGAACTCAACAACCTGTTTGAAAAATTTCAGTCAGGTTTTCGAGCTCGTCACAGCACTGAATCTGCACTGCTCAAAGTACAGAATGACATTCTTCTGTCTCTGGATGCAAAAAACCCTGCACTGCTGGTGATGTTAGACCTCTCAGCAGCTTTTGACACCGTCGACCATCAGGTACTAATCAACCGCTTGTCTCAGCAGGTTGGCCTCCAGGGAGCTGTGCTTGAGTGGTTCAAATCTTACCTGTCTGGGAGAACTTTTTCTGTCATGATAGGCGATCTGTCCTCCTCTTCATCAACCCCTCTGACCTCTGGCGTACCACAGGGATCTATTCTAGGGCCAGTCCTCTTCTCTCTTTACATGCTGCCATTAGGATCAATCATTGCACGTCATAACCTGTCTTTTCACATGTATGCAGACGATTTACAAATCTATCTGCCAGTCACTCCCAACCCCTCACTCAGTTCAAACACTCTTGTCAACTGCTTAAATGACATTAAGCACTGGCTCTCTCAAAACTTCCTCCACCTAAACACAGATAAAACTGAATGCATTTTATTTGGTGCACCTGATGACACCAGCAACATCCTTCCCAGTCCCATGTTGGTTTCCCCCTCCCCCACTTCAACCCGGTGGTCAGAAATCTTGGAGTGCAGCTTGACTCCAACTTAAAGTTTGATAAACAGATCAGTTCTGTTGTCAAGACCAGCTTCTTTCAACTCCGACTGCTCTCCAAAGTCAAGTCATTTCTCAGCCGTGCTGATCTGGAGAAGGCCATCCATGCCTTTGTGACCTCCAGACTTGATTATTGTAATGCTTTGTATGTTGGTATTAATCAATCCTCCATCTCCAGATTACAGCTTGTACAGAACTCTGCCGCGCGCCTTTTGACCAACACACGAAAATATGAACACATCACTCCTGTCCTGTCCTCTTTACACTGGCTCCCGGTTCAGTTCAGGATACAGTTCAAGCTGCTCCTGTTTGTTTTCAAAGCTCTGAATGGACTTGCACCTCTGTACATCTCAGAACTTTTGAAAGCCCATCAGCCCAGCAGAGCTTTACGATCTGCCAGTCAACACCTGCTGGAGGTCCCTCACTCAAGGTACAAACAATGGGGAGACCGGTCATTTTCTGTTGCCGGCCCTAAAGCCTGGAACAGTCTCCCCCTTGAGCTGCGTGCCACCTCTGATCTGACTCTGTTCAAAACCAGACTGAAGACACACTTGTTCAAAAAAGCTTTCAGTGTGTAACTTTTATTATTTTTGGTATTTTAGTATGTAGCATTTTTTATTTCCATTGCCTTTTTATTTCCTCTAGTTCAAATAAGCTTCCAGTGTGCAACTGTTATTACTTTTGGGATTTTAATATGTAACATTTTTTATCTACATTGCCTTTTTATTTCCTCTTGTTCAAAAAGTTTTAGTTTGTAGAATTTTTTTATTTCCATTGCCTTCTTTTATTGCTGTTGTTTCTTATTCTATTTTCATTGATTTATTGTTCCAGTTTTTTTCATCCTTTTATCCTGTTAAGCACCTTGGTCAATGCAAGGCATTGTTGGAAGGTGCTATACAAATAAAGTTTATTATTATTATTATTATTATTATTTCTTCTGGACTGGTACTCCGGTTTCCTCTCACAGGCCAAAAACATGCGTGTTAGACTGATTGCTGACTCTAAATTGTCTCTAGGTGTGAGTGAGAGAGTGAACAGTTGTTTGTCTGTGTCCCTGTGATGGACTGGAGACCTGTCCAGGGTGTCCCCCGCCTCTCGCACAGTCACTGCTGGATATGGGCACCAGAAAAGGACGATGCGGGTAAAGATGATGGATGAATATTTTAAAATCACTTCAGTAAAACCTTTGTATTGTGAGCTGCAGGACGGAGCGGTGGTTCACAAACTTTTCAGGTTCTGACCCACAAAACACCCTCAGCAGAGATTTCTGACCATTTCTTAATGCTGGGGAAGAAAAAAGGTCCAAGTGTTGTCAACAAGCCGGGAAATGGGTACAACTGTTAAAGTTGAATTTTAAAATAAAAAGGAAATGATTTCTGGAGATCACATACCCACTGTCGGGTCCCGACCACATCTTTTGAAACTGCACCTCCAAAGATCTCTGCGTTTTCTCTTATTTGACCAAAATGCCAGGGTTAAATGGAAATTCTTTGCAGTTTTTCATAAGTTTCCACCACGCAGGCAGTTGTACTGCCACGAAGAGCCACAGCTGATCCTGGTGGAGCTGCAGGTTCTGATGCAGTGCAGGTTCTGATGCGGTTCAGGTTCTGATGCTGTTCAGGTTCTGATGCTGTTCAGGTTCTGATGCAGTGCAGGTTCTGATGCGGTTCAGGTTCTGATGCTGTTCAGGTTCTGATGCTGTTCAGGTTCTGATGCAGTTCAGGTTCTGATGCAGTTCAGGTTCTGATGCTGTTCAGGTTCTGATGCAGTTCAGGTTCTGATGCTGTTCAGGTTCTGATGCAGTTCAGGTTCTGATGCAGTTCAGGTTCTGATGCAGTTCAGGTTCTGATGCAGTTCAGGTTCTGATGCTGTTCAGGTTCTGATGCAGTTCAGGTTCTGATGCAGTTCAGGTTCTGATGCAGTTCAGGTTCTGATGCTGTTCAGGTTCTGATGCAGTTCAGGTTCTGATGCAGTTCAGGTTCTGATGCAGTGCAGGTTCTGATGCTGTTCAGGTTCTGATGCAGTTCAGGTTCTGATGCTGTTCAGGTTCTGATGCAGTTCAGGTTCTGATGCTGTTCAGGTTCTGATGCAGTTCAGGTTCTGATGCAGTTCAGGTTCTGATGCAGTTCAGGTTCTGATGCAGTTCAGGTTCTGATGCAGTTCAGGTTCTGATGCAGTTCAGGTTCTGATGCTGTTCAGGTTCTGATGCAGTTCAGGTTCTGATGCTGTTCAGGTTCTGATGCTGTTCAGGTTCTGATGCAGTTCAGGTTCTGATGCTGTTCAGGTTCTGATGCTGTTCAGGTTCTGATGCAGTTCAGGTTCTGATGCTGTTCAGGTTCTGATGCAGTTCAGGTTCTGATGCTGTTCAGGTTCTGATGCAGTTCAGGTTCTGATGCAGTTCAGGTTCTGATGCAGTTCAGGTTCTGATGCTGTTCAGGTTCTGATGCAGTTCAGGTTCTGATGCAGTTCAGGTTCTGATGCAGTTCAGGTTCTGATGCAGTTCAGGTTCTGATGCAGTTCAGGTTCTGATGCAGTGCAGGTTCTGATGCAGTTCAGGTTCTGATGCAGTGCAGGTTCTGATGCAGTTCAGGTTCTGATGCAGTTCAGGTTCTGATGCAGTTCAGGTTCTGATGCTGTTCAGGTTCTGATGCAGTTCAGGTTCTGATGCTGTTCAGGTTCTGATGCAGTTCAGGTTCTGATGCTGTTCAGGTTCTGATGCAGTTCAGGTTCTGATGCTGTTCAGGTTCTGATGCTGTTCAGGTTCTGATGCTGTTCAGGTTCTGATGCAGTTCAGGTTCTGATGCAGTTCAGGTTCTGATGCAGTTCAGGTTCTGATGCAGTTCAGGTTCTGATGCAGTTCAGGTTCTGATGCAGTTCAGGTTCTGATGCTGTTCAGGTTCTGATGCAGTTCAGGTTCTGATGCAGTTCAGGTTCTGATGCAGTTCAGGTTCTGATGCAGTTCAGGTTCTGATGCAGTTCAGGTTCTGATGCAGTTCAGGTTCTGATGCTGTTCAGGTTCTGATGCTGTTCAGGTTCTGATGCAGTTCAGGTTCTGATGCAGTTCAGGTTCTGATGCAGTTCAGGTTCTGATGCAGTTCAGGTTCTGATGCAGTTCAGGTTCTGATGCAGTTCAGGTTCTGATGCAGTTCAGGTTCTGATGCAGTTCAGGTTCTGATGCAGTTCAGGTTCTGATGCAGTTCAGGTTCTGATGCAGTTCAGGTTCTGATGCTGTTCAGGTTCTGATGCAGTTCAGGTTCTGATGCAGTTCAGGTTCTGATGCAGTTCAGGTTCTGATGCTGTGCAGGTTCTGATGCTGTTCAGGTTCTGATGCAGTTCAGGTTCTGATGCAGTTCAGGTTCTGATGCAGTTCAGGTTCTGATGCAGTTCAGGTTCTGATGCTGTTCAGGTTCTGATGCTGTTCAGGTTCTGATGCAGTTCAGGTTCTGATGCAGTTCAGGTTCTGATGCTGTTCAGGTTCTGATGCAGTTCAGGTTCTGATGCAGTTCAGGTTCTGATGCTGTTCAGGTTCTGATGCTGTTCAGGTTCTGATGCAGTTCAGGTTCTGATGCTGTTCAGGTTCTGATGCAGTTCAGGTTCTGATGCTGTTCAGGTTCTGATGCTGTTCAGGTTCTGATGCAGTTCAGGTTCTGATGCTGTTCAGGTTCTGATGCAGTTCAGGTTCTGATGCAGTTCAGGTTCTGATGCTAGTTCAGGTTCTGATGCTGTTCAGGTTCTGATGCTGTTCAGGTTCTGATGCAGTTCAGGTTCTGATGCTGTTCAGGTTCTGATGCTGTTCAGGTTCTGATGCAGTTCAGGTTCTGATGCAGTTCAGGTTCTGATGCAGTTCAGGTTCTGATGCAGTTCAGGTTCTGATGCTGTTCAGGTTCTGATGCAGTTCAGGTTCTGATGCAGTTCAGGTTCTGATGCAGTTCAGGTTCTGATGCTGTTCAGGTTCTGATGCTGTTCAGGTTCTGATGCTGTTCAGGTTCTGATGCTGTTCAGGTTCTGATGCAGTTCAGGTTCTGATGCTGTTCAGGTTCTGATGCAGTTCAGGTTCTGATGCAGTTCAGGTTCTGATGCAGTTCAGGTTCTGATGCAGTTCAGGTTCTGATGCTGTTCAGGTTCTGATGCTGTTCAGGTTCTGATGCTGTTCAGGTTCTGATGCAGTTCAGGTTCTGATGCAGTTCAGGTTCTGATGCTGTGCAGGTTCTGATGCTGTTCAGGTTCTGATGCAGTTCAGGTTCTGATGCAGTTCAGGTTCTGATGCAGTTCAGGTTCTGATGCTGTTCAGGTTCTGATGCAGTTCAGGTTCTGATGCTGTTCAGGTTCTGATGCTGTTCAGGTTCTGATGCAGTTCAGGTTCTGATGCAGTTCAGGTTCTGATGCAGTTCAGGTTCTGATGCTGTTCAGGTTCTGATGCAGTTCAGGTTCTGATGCAGTTCAGGTTCTGATGCTGTTCAGGTTCTGATGCTGTTCAGGTTCTGATGCAGTTCAGGTTCTGATGCAGTTCAGGTTCTGATGCAGTTCAGGTTCTGATGCAGTTCAGGTTCTGATGCAGTTCAGGTTCTGATGCTGTTCAGGTTCTGATGCTGTTCAGGTTCTGATGTAGTTCAGGTTCTGATGCAGTGCAGGTTCTGATGCTGTGCAGGTTCTGATGCTGTTCAGGTTCTGATGCAGTTCAGGTTCTGATGCAGTTCAGGTTCTGATGCAGTTCAGGTTCTGATGCTGTTCAGGTTCTGATGCTGTTCAGGTTCTGATGCTGTTCAGGTTCTGATGCAGTTCAGGTTCTGATGCAGTTCAGGTTCTGATGCTGTTCAGGTTCTGATGCAGTTCAGGTTCTTCCAGCGCTGCAGACAAGACGGTCATGGAATGATTTAATGATAAATGTGTTAGATATAATGAAGTTTATACTTTGACGTGGTCTTCGGGGAAACACTTGTGTCGTGTAAATGCAGATACATCCAGACTGTGTTCTCTCCAAAAGGGACAACCTAATCCTCACCACCCACCCCTGTGTGCTGTCATTCTAATAAAAGTCTGTTAAAGCCACTGTGGATATCCGGCTCCCTTTCTCTCCACTCCTGCCCCTTTTCTTTTCGATCCGCCTCCACTTCTTCCTCGGTTTTCTATGGAAATCAGAAGAATGTGACTCTTCCCTCCAAGCCTTTTTCTTCTGGAGACATGAGGAGACACGTCCATTGGAGGACGAACACCAGCTGAACCTTGGAGTGTGTTCACATTAAAAACCTGCCCGTGATTCACCGGGTTCATCACCAGACGTAGCTTCTTGTTCTTGCTGCCGTTTTCCAACAACAGTTCATTGATTTATGGATCAATTTCATCCTGTTCCAACAACCCAGCCCAACAAGTGTCACGGCTGCCACATGTAATCACACCGACAGCCCTGCTGTGATTGACCACATCAGATCAGTGAATTAAATAAGAGACGAAACGGAAATCAATCGACTGATCAGGTCCATTCGAGCTCTTCTCGTCGGTTATCGTGAGACGATCGACGCGCAGAATTATATTTTATTATCGAGTACAAGTTGTGTTTCCATCAGACAAACTGCTTTGACTGCTGGCGTGAAATCTGGATCCAACTTGATCGAGTTTATTATTTATTTAAATCTGTCCAGCCATGTGGAAAAGTTATGAATAATCATCATCTTACCTGCTGTAGATAGCTCTTGGAACAGCCTCAGTTCTCAGAAAATTGAGTTTAGCACAACTGAGGAGCTAATGGCTAATCTGAATGCGGCTAGTACCAAAAGTGGATGTCTGCCGTTGTCTAAAAACAAATTTGTTTTTGTGTAAATATTTCTAACATACTGTTAACCTGAGTTGCTGTGAAATTTTTAAGATTCAGACTAGCTGTCAGTCCTGCTGGTCACAAGGCACTGTCTCTCTGATGTGACTGATGGGTGTTTGCGACAAAGTGTAACCTTGGCTGTGCACGTTATTTTGTTGTGGTGTTTACCCACAAAAGAGAGCTGTAAGCGTAATCACCAGAAAACATTTCAGTCACCCATCAAACACCTTGTTTCTTCAGCTAAATTTATTGAAATTCCAGGAATTGGTAGAATATAGTATTTTATCAGTTATGTATAGGGCTCATAATAACACATTACCTTTAAATATCCAAAGAAATTTTATAAAAAGACAAAGTTATTACAATCTCAAAGGGACAGAGATATTCATCAAACCACAATTCAGAACCAGCTTAAAGGGACGGTCTACCTCAATTCAGGGAGTTCGATTGTGGAATGTTCTGGAGAGTGATGTTAAAAATGCAAAATCAATGTATACATTTAAGAAAAAGGTCAAAAAGGACTTGCTCAAAAACTATATATGATGTAGCTTAGTGTGTTTGTGTATTACAGTTAGAAAAATTAAGTAGAGTTATTCATTTTGTGATGTAGTTTGAAGGTTATCATTGGTTGAACAAACTGTGAAATAAGGGGCAGATATAATAAGATTTCATCTTCTTTCTGCTCCTTTCATTTGATCCTTCTTGTATTCTTGTATCTGATGAAATAGTTTTGTATTGTTCTTTTAAAATGAATGAATAAACATCAAATCAAATCAAAAAATCAAACCTTGGCAGCTGCCCTCCACGATTATTATTTAAAGGTACACAAGGCAAAGTACGAAAACGAACAAAAAGATTGTCTTGGTAGTCTAAGCTGTGGGTCCACGTTCAAATTCAGTTTGCAAACAAAGCACTCTGCAGATCCTGAGAACACTTTCATTCAACCTTTATTTATACAGGTTAATCCCACTGAGCCTCGGGGTCTCATTTTCAAGAGACCTGAAGCCGTCACACATGACGCTGTTGTCTGCATAGTTTAACATGTATCTTATTTTCAGTTGCAGTTTTCCGCAGTCGAATGAGATGTCACCAAAAAACATGTCCCCAAACTGAGGTCATTCGTCTGTGGCAGATATGTGTAGCACTTCCAGCCCCCTTTGAGGGGCCCCAAAGCGCTTCACAGTACCAATATATATATATATACAGTACATATATGTATATACATATATGTATATAGATATATATATATATATATATGTATATATAT
>JBBPBX010041431.1:0-12094 GCA_038048925.1 Garcialebias charrua
CCACCCAAATTTTTTGATGTTGGTACCGGGGCTTGAACCGGAGATCTTCCGATCACAGGCCCACCGTCTCTAACCACTGCGCCACCACTCCCCCAAATGCTCAATTTCCTTTTTCCAGCCACTTATTGCTACTTGTCCCAACTTTTTTGGGATTTGTTGACACTGTGAAAAAACAACATATTTTTCCTTTAAAATGTTACATTTACTCAGATTAAACTTTTAATGTTCTATTACGAATAAAATGTTGACATTTACCATCTCCACATCATTGCATTCAGTTTTTATTCACAATTTGTTTAGTGTCCCAACTTTTTTGGAATCCGGTTTGTACAAAGTAACGTACTAGTGGAAAAGTGAAAAAAAAAAGAAAAAAAAAAGAAAAATTTTTTTGCTAAACCGAGCATATTTGACCCGTGCTGTCACAGTGGAAAAGGGGCATCAGTTTCTTCTCTCTCCCTCTCTTCTGTCTTGGAGTAGTGGCTTTCTCACCAGTGACCTTTGGCAGCGGTGCTCCTCCTCTGTTGAGAGATGCTGTAGATCTCCTGGAGCTGTTTTTTCTGCTCATCACTGAGGGGAGCCGTCAGACACTGGTACCATGCAGCATCACTGTTCTGGATTCCTGACACACACAGACAGTAACTACTGTATTAGCACCAATGCAAAAAAAAGGGTTGTAGACTGAATCATCCAGGTAGATAACAACAAAAAATGTTAAATCATATCATCTGGACCAGTTTTTTAAAGAGAGAAACGTTTCGTCTTCCATCCAGTAGACTGTCAGTCTGTGGCCTGCCAACCAGATCTGTCCCATAAGTAGCCTTCTTTGCTGTGTTTCAAATTAGCACCAATGTACAGTACCGGTAGTTCCTTCTTACAAATAGGACATTTTAGGAATGTGTTAATCTTGAGGTCACATCTAATATTTTGTTTCACATGGACAGGTAATATATCAGTCAACTTGGTCTTCAGTTTAGTAACCAGACTTACGTAAATGTTTGTCTCATACTAAACTTTAGTGACAGTGGAGATATGTTGGTATGTGGATTCTGTCATCCAGCACATATTAAATTCAACAAGTGTAAAAACAAAGCAGCTGAATATCTGTCCTGTAACTGAAGACATTTCTCTTACCATACAGGTAGCATTCTTCATTCAATACTGGATTGTTAGATACTTTATCTAGAGTGGTCCTGGAGTTTTTGATCTGCTCAGAGAAGGGATTATAATGAAATTATGACCCGGTTCTGACTAGGTTAAACTGGGCCAGCAACTCTAAAAAGAGTCTTCATTGGATTCAATATCTGTCAAGGAATAGAGTTTATTTTGCTTGCCACATCATGTAGAAAGTCTTTTGAAGCACTGTCTCATATTTCCTTACACGTCAATCCACGTAAGATCCATTGAGATCACACTTAAGGCTCCCCCATAGCTCTGCGTTCGGCCGAACGCCGCTCTACGAGCGCGTTCTGTGTGCACGTGTTCACCCACACAGCTCTGTGTTCGTTCTCGCGTTCATTCTCGCGTTTTCGCTCCAAAGTCTTGACGTCATTTGAGCAGCCACAGCGCAGAGCGTTTGCTCATTGGTCGTTTGGTTGACCCTGGTTCAAATCCCGGTCCGGGGGCCTTTCTGGGTGGAGTTTGCATGTTCTCTCTGTGCATGCGTGGGTTTTCTCCGGGTGCTCCGGTTTCCTCCCACAGTCCAAAAACATGTATGTTAGGCTGATTGGTAACTCTAAATTGACCCTAGGTGTGAGTGAGTGAGACAGGTCCCTCTTGTGAATGAGTCTCCGTGGCTCAACGAGGCTAGCCTGTATAAATAAAGGTTGAATGAATTTGCTGACACGCCTACTGAATTGATTGACAGGTCGGGGGGAGAAAAAAAGGTGAGCCGGCAGCTTCAGCGCAGCAGTTTTCTGTGTTTATATCTTATTAAAAAGTTCTAAAAAATAAAAAAAAATCAGGGAGCGCTGGTCCTGCAGCCCACAGCCCACCAGGAAATCTGCAGATCCTCGCGCAGCCACGTTGGACACGAGTTTAATTCGCTCGTGACAAATTCATTCATTTCCTCATCATTTCAGTCATGGAGTCAGCGGAGGAGGAAGCGATCACTTGACTTTTGGCAAAAAAACAAAACAAAAGGCCAGATCAGGGATGAAGAAGAGGAATTTAATACATTTGTGTCACATACAAAACAGTCCGGCGCCGGACAGTTTATTGTGCGACAACGCGTTTGCATACGCGGTCGTAAAATTTGAGCTTGGCGCGCACATGGTACGCTTGTGCCTCTGCGCATGGACGGCGCACGGACGTCGTAGAGCGGCGTACGGCTGAACGCAGAGCTATGAGGGGGCCTTTAGTCATGCCTCTTCATACACGTGACAGGTTGAGCTCCCCTTCTGTGAAAGGAGGAGTTTTAGAGCCATATACATTTATAATGACACGGGACATCTGCCCCTCCGGCTCTTGATCGCGTCACAGAGCGGAGAGGCCAGTGCTGTAAACTGTAACCACTTCCTGCCTTGATTTTAATACAATTGATAAAACTGAATTCATGCTTCCTTGATTTATTTAGTGTGAGTGTCACTTCTGAGGGAGATCTGAGCCGGAGGAAGTGGCGTGGGCTGGAGGTGGGTCCTAGCTGAAGCGACCGGTGACCTGCAGCCAGCCCATGTCTAACAGCTTTGTGCCTGAAATGCCAGTCTCCCGTCTTTCGAAGTGGTAGCTTGTTTCATATAGTTTAATGGTAACACACCGGCAGGTGACCAAGTCTGAGCAGACTGTTTCTAGGCAGCTTTCAACATGAGGTGAGCAGAATACCTGTTTATATCAAACTTCTGTGTGTTCCTTAAAGTGTAACTCAACTCAAAATTAACTTTTTTTAGCTGATAAACTCCCTAGAATGTGTTTTGAATGTTTTATAGCACTATGTCTGTGTTAATTTTCATGTAATTGCGCATATTTGTTTCAATCGGCAATATTTGGTCTAAAAACGTGTTTACGGTACTCCTATGGGTTGAACTGTTGAATTGCACCTTAATTTTCTTATTGGTCAAAACGCTCATGTGTGACGTCACATCGTCTCAACCATAGCCACTCCCCTTGCAGAGACATATCTGTCAAGTCTCCCGTTTTGGCCGGGAAACTACCGTATTTTACCCCTCTTTCCCGTCGTGATCCCGAATTATTATTTTCCCGGAAATCTCCCGTATTATAATATTATATAAAAAAATTAAAAAAACATTCCGGTGCCTCTGTCACTAGCCTCGCGAGAACTGCCACCTGCAGTCGCCTCGGTGGCAGTTCTCGCGATGTTAGGGCTGGCGCGGTCGAGAACAAACCCGGAAAAACACAGAGATGGATGTAACGAGAAGTAACGAGAGAGGACGCGTCCCTGCCAAAAAAGTTAAGACTTCGTGTAAATATGTTGAAAAATGGGACAGCGAATTTACTTTCCTAAAGTTTATTACGCGTTTTTTAAGATTTGTAACTGCGACTTTAGTGTCTCTCTCTCATGGGGGAAGGAACGATGTCCGTCAGCATGAAAAATCCGTCAAGCACAAAGGTAAGCCTATCAGATTGTGATCACATAACTGGTTTGAAAGAGGCTGATAGGTAGTTATTTTAGATTTCTTGTAAACCTGTCTTAAAATGTAAGGGGTCCTGGACTTTGGTTGGGCTAGTGCAGGGGTCTGCAACCTGCGGCTCTGGAGCCACATGCGGCTCTTTGGTCCCTCAGCAGTGGCTCTTCCAAGCTTTGATCAAAACTAACTTTAAACTGAATTTTATTTGTTCTTATAACAACAAAAAGGGCTAGTTTTAGCAGTTTTTCCTGTCATTTCCTTTGCAAATGTGTGAATACTAGAACTAATAGAAGGAGTAAAACATAAGTTAACTTTATTTATTCGAAGTAGGATATTTAATTTTTCCACAATTAAAATAATTTACCTAGACCTGCATAGTTCATTATTTTATTTTTTAATTGGGAAAGATCACATTATTTTTCCTTCTTTATGATAATCTGGTCTTTTTTAGTCTAAAATGTAAAAATATCAACAAATCATTAGATATTTTCAGCTTTACAATGGCCAGAAAACTACCGGTCAGAAAATTGTCCTCTAACAAACTTAAAGTGGTCTGTGGGCCACCAGTTGAGAATCCCAGTTGTAGCAGGTATTGTGGCTCCGGAAACGTTTAATTTAGTGAACAAAGGGGCAGAAATGGCTCTTTTGATCATAAAGGTTGCAGATCCCTGGGCTAGTGGGATGGCTCCGCGTACCCGGCAGAAAATTTCCCTTATTTTTAAATCCAAAACTTGACAGGTATGGAACCACCACCCCAGTCTGCCAATCCAAGGGAACTGCCCCCGATGTCCACGCGATATTGCAGAGTCGCGTAAGCCAACACAACCCCACAACATCCAGAGCCCTAAGGAACTCCGGGCGAATCTCATCCACCCCCGGAGCCTTGCCACCGCGGAGCTTTTTAACCACCTCGGCGACCTCAGCACCAGAGATCGGAGAACCCGACCCAAAGTCCCCAGGCTCCGCTTCCTCAGTGGAAGACGTGCCAGTAGGATTGAGGAGGTCTTCGAAGTATTCCGCCCACCGACTCACAACATCCCGAGTTGAGGTCAGCAGCACGCCACCCCCACCATAAATGGTGTTGGTCGCGTACCTCTTTCCCCCCCTGAGACGCCGGATGGTGGACCAGAATCGCCTCGAAGCCGTACGGAAGTCATTCTCCATGGCCTCTCCGAACTCCTCCCACGCCCGAGTTTTTGCCTCAGCAACCACCCGAGCCGCATGCCGCTTGGACTGCCGGTACCTATCAGCTGCTTCCGGGGTCCCACAAGCCAAAAAGGCCCAATAGGACTCCTTCTTCAGCCTGACAGCATCCCTCACTGCCGGTGTCCACCACCGGGTTCGAGGGTTGCCACCACGACAGGCACCAACAACCTTGCGGCCACAGCTCCGATAAGCTGCCTCGACAATAGAGGCGCGGAACACGGCCCACTCGGACTCCATGTCCCCCGCCTCCCTCGGAACGTGTTCAAAGCTCTCCCGGAGGTGGGAGTTAAAGCTCCGTCTTACGGGAGACTCTGCCAGACGTTCCCAGCAGACCCTCACAATACGTTTGGGTCTGCCAGGTCTGACCGGCATCCTCCCCCACCATCGGAGCCAACTCACCACCAGGTAGTGGTCAGTTGACAGCTCCGCCCCTCTCTTCACCCGAGTGTCCAAGACATGCGGCCGCAGATCAGATGAGACGACAACAAAGTCGATCATCGAACTGCGACCTAGGGTGTCCTGGTGCCAAGAGCACATATGGACACCCTTATGCTTAAACATGGTGTTCGTTATGGACAATCCATGACGAGCACAGAAGTCCAATAACAGAACACCACTCTGGTTCAGATCAGGGGGGCCGTTCCTCCCAACCACACCCCTCCAGGTCTCACTGTCATTGCCCACGTGAGCGTTGAAGTCCCCCAGTAGAACAAGGGAGTCCCCAGGAGGCGCACTCTCCAATACCCCCTCCAAGGACTCCAAAAAGGGTGGGTAGTCTGAGCTGCCGTTTGGTGCATAGGCACAAACAACAGTCAGAGCCCGTCCCCCCACACGTAGGCGAAGGGAGGCTACCCTCTCGTTCACCGGGGTGAACCCCAACGTACAGGCACCAAGATGGGGGGCAACCAGTATGCCCACTCCTGCTCGGCGCCTCTCACCAGGGGCAACTCCAGAGTGGAAGAGTGTCCAACCCCTCTCAAGGAAACTGGTTCCAGAGCCAGAGCCATGCGTTGAGGTGAGTCCGACTATTTCTAGTCGGAAACTCTCAACCTCACACACTAGCTCAGGCTCCTTCCCCACCAGAGAGGTGACATTCCATGTCCCAATGGCCAGCTTCTGTAGCCGAGGATCAGACCGCCAGGGTCCCCGCCCTCGGCCACCACCCATCTCACATTGCACCCGACCCCTTTGGCCCCTCCCACAGGTGGTGAGCCCATGGGAAGGGGGACCCACGTCTCCTCTTCGGGCTGTGCCCGGCCGGGCTCCATGGGTAAAAGCCCGGCCACCAGGCGCTCGCCAGCGTGCCCCACCTCCGGGCCTGGCTCCAGAGTGGGGCCCCGGTGACCCGCGTCCGGGCGAGGGAAAACTTAGTCCATTAATTGTACTCATCAGAGATTTAAACTGAAAACTAATATTCAAAGCGATGAAAAACAATATCGTTACCGTGTTAAGTTTTATGAAATAAAGTTGTGATTTAAGTCTACTGGAATGGACACATGTGTCAAAGAGTTAAAATGGGGGAATATTTGGTAGTCATGCTGACAGCAGGAAAACTTGGAAGGAAAACATAAAGAATTAATAAACCAAGTTTTTAAAGGGCTTATCGGTTAAGAAGTGACATCAGTCATAGAGCATAAAGTATGAAACAGCTCCACAAAACTCTGTCCAGGCTAGGCTAATGGCTAGGCTAACATATAGACTACAGGTCAGGCTAGGTGTCAGAGAATATTCGATCACGGTGTTATGTTTTATATTGTGTCTGAGAACATCTTTCCCTCCTGTCATGAGAACTTGTCGGTCTGCTGTCTCTCAAAACGTCCTCCTATCTCGACCTGGAGGTCGACTCGTGGTGTCTCTCTGATGCCCCACGCACCACATCTGTGCTGTGTGCTTTTGTGAGATCTGTGCTGCTGGCTTCAGGAAGTGCGAGAAACAGCCACTGAACCCTGAGGAACGCCCACTGAACTGTTATGATGTTATGAAAGTCAACAAAAGTTCAGGATCGATGTGCATTCTGTGAACTCTGAAATTGTAATACAGGTATGTATGTACCCGTCCTGAATGCAGCCCTTGCAAATAAAAGCTAGTTAAAATATCTTCACCTGCCATGAGTTTGTGGTTCTTTATTTGAGTAAACAATAATAATGAAAGATATTTTTTTTCTAACACTAGGCTAATGTACCGTATTTTCCGGAATATAGGTCGTTTTGTCCAATTATTGCCAAAAAATTGAAAAAAAAATCCATAAACAGGTCGCACCTAAATATAGGTTGCGCCTACGTCACCGCCGACGTAACGCGTCATCCACCGCTGACGTGACGCGTCACCGCTGAGTCAACCTGGAAATGTGGACCGAGTGTTTAGCTTTGTTGCAAATGTCTGCCACAGGAGCGCACAGCAAGGCTTTTAAGAAGATTAACACGGTAAAAACAATTATTTGTTTGCTAAAAATTATAGCTGACATTATAGCACAAGGGTTAGTGGTTTATTAGCCGAGTGGTTTATGAGCTATTTATAACATTATAAACGGAAATAAAACGAAAGCTAACAGAGACGAGTCTGTCTCTCAAAACACGAATAAAAAATTGAATTTTATCTCAAATGTTTCATACAGGGTAACAGTTTGTAAATTAAAGCCATATAATTACACTCTGTGAGCAGAAAAAATATCCGCCGAGTGGTTTATGAGCTATTTATCTAAATACTGTACAGTGGCGGTTCGTGGCATGTGCGAACTGAGCGGCCGCACAGGACAGCATCCAGCAGGGGGCGGCATAAGAGGAGATCCCGCTCCTCATTTATTTATTTATTTAAATCTTTTACAACTTTTGTTTTTAACAACATAACACAGAACACTACCGCGCTGCTCCTGGGCCGCCCCACCCTTAATTTATTCACATGTCCTCAGTTTAATCACCGCAGCAGCTGCTGGGTGCATTTCCTCAACCCAGGTCGTCCGCCCCCCCTCCACTTTTACTTTCGTTTTTGTTACGGAGGTGACACTACGTGCGGTCAGTGGAAAGATGGAAGAGTGAAGAGAAAGATTAAAAAGAGAGAGGCTCTGGAAACAGACACAGCTAAATGTGCAAACATTGACACATTTTTCACTCAAACAGCTGCAGTTTGTTAATGAGAGATCAAACAGGTAAGACATGCTGTTGAATTTTGCTGCAAAACACCGTTCAAGTTAATTATCAAGTCAATGAATTTTGTGGTGTGTAGCATTGTGACATAACATACTGTTAAATATTTTAAATAATATTATCTGAGTCTGGATGAAGATCTGCTCTCTATATGAAAAGTGCCCTGAAATGTTAGATAACCCTTTAATGAAACTGGCCTGAATTGATCATAAGTCTTTGTAAAAAAGGGGAGATTTGTGCAGTTATGACAATTTTTAAAATGTGATTTAGTGTCAGGAGCAGAGAGTGATGAGGGGATTGTTCCTGTCAGTATGAAGGAACAGGTGAGCTGTTCTAACTCTGTGTGAACAAACAAGCATAGTTCCAATATAAACACTTTCTAAACGACAGTAGTGACATTATATTGTTATCATTAAAAGTAAGATAATAAATACATAAAGCAATGAAAGGGAATAGTATGAAAGTAATATGAAATAAGCCTGCATATTTTACCATTGAAAATATATTAATTGGTTAAGTCAAAATGTGTTTTCCATATCAAATGTGCTAAATCTTTACAGATAATTGTTCTGATGCAGGCTCAGTAAATGTAGTCCTCTGGACAGATTCTTCTTTGTATCAAAAAGACTTCTTCAGTCTGAGGAGCTGTGACAAACTCAGTCATCGTTCCTCCTTGATACAGAGGAACGATGGTTTGAGAGAGGAGTAAAGGAGGCCATCTTTGTGAAAAGAAACCATCCATCATTAAACAGAGGTGGAGGCCTCCATGTTCAACTGTCCCCCTCTTACAATGCTGTTATTGCTAGTATCTTACTGTTCATATAAAATATTTGATAATGTTCTTATAGAAACAATTATTGAATAATGTTCATAATGTGTTAATGCTACGTTTGCCTCAGGCTACTTCTTGTTCTGCCATTAACTCTAAAATACTTATTGAATAGTTTATATATGTAGGTAAAACTAG
This sequence comes from Garcialebias charrua, assembly GCA_038048925.1. Lineage (NCBI taxonomy): Eukaryota > Metazoa > Chordata > Actinopteri > Cyprinodontiformes > Rivulidae > Garcialebias > Garcialebias charrua. Next base: position 8,898 of record JBBPBX010041431.1, read on the forward strand.
ATGTTGAACAACCCATTAAAATACAGAATGCAGGAAATGGCATCTATTTTATTCAAAATTTTCTGGGAGAGGACCCCCACTGGCAACCTAGCCGGGGTGGGGGTGGGGGGCGCCATTTGGGTTGCTCGCACAGGGCGCCAAATAGGCTAGGACCACCTCTGTCTAAATAGTAGGTATCTGTTTACGGTAGCTAACCGCTAACAACGATGGTAAAAAGATTGTTTTTTTTTATCTCAAACATCTCATAAAGCTAGTCACTTGTAAATGTCCATACAGTGATTACATTCTGTAAGTTTCATAAAAATCTGTCCTGTGGTTCTTGACTTATTTTGCTAACAAACAGCTAACAAACACAGCTAACAGTAGTTACCTCCAGAGCAGGAGGCCGGGCAACGACAGAGTCAGTCCGAGCAGAGGAGGCTTTTTTCGGACACATGAGCTGGAAACGGTCGGTGGACTCTCTGGAAGTGTCCCCTAGCGGACAAAAGTGGTACTGCACCATTTTCTGCCAAAATGAAAAACGGTCACATCTGAGCCAAAAATTGGTCTAAAAATATGGGGAAAAAATCCATAAAAGGTCTCACCTCTCTATAGGTCGCAGGGCATGCAAATTAGGCAAAAAGCCACGACCTATATTCCGGAAAATACCACAGGCTAGGCTAAAGGCTACAGGCTAGGGTCAGGAGCTTGTTTTTTTTTTAAATTTCCATCATCCATCCATCATCTTCCACTTGTTCTGAAGTTGGGTCGCGGGGGGCAGCAGCTTGAGCAGGGAGGCCCAGACATCTCTTTCCACAGCCACCTCTTCCAGCCCTTCTGGGAGGACCCTCCTCCCACATCTGAGCTTTTCCCTCAGCAACAGCCAGAACTGCAGACCGCTTGGCCCTCCAGTACTCCTCAGCTGCCTCCAGCCAACAAGGCCTGACTGGACTCCTCCTTCAGCTTGACAGCCTCCCTAACCCGGAGTGTCATCCATCAAGTTCGAGGATGGCTACCGTGAGAAGCACAAACAACCTTGCGGTCACAGCTCACAGCAGCCACTTCAACAGTTGAGTCACGGAACATGACCCACTCAGACTCAATTTCCCCGCCTCAGCTGGGATGCAGTCAAAGCTCTCCTGAAGGTTTGCGTTGAAGATCTCTCGAACCTACCAGGTGTTCCCAGCAAACCCTCACTACATGTTTGCGTCTACCGGGTCTGTCCAGCATCTTCCCCCGCCATCTGGTCCAACTCACTAGCAGGTGGTAATCAGTTGACAGCTCAGCTCCTCTCTTCACCCGAGTGTCCAAAGCAAACAGCAGCTAATCAGATGACACGACTACAAAGTCAATCATCATGCGTGTAGCCGGTGGGGTTCGGGGGGTTCGAACGAACCGCCCACTTTGCCTATGAAGTCCTGCCTACAACTCCCGCAAGATATAGAACTGTGAGGTGAAGACGACGTTCACTCTGTCCTGGCTTGGAAGGCAACACGGTGGATTCAAATGGTAGAATTACATTGTGGTTTTTGATTCAACTGTTCATTTGTGTATTTTAAGTAGTACCCTTTGATGTTAGAGAGATTAGAAGTGGGTTTCGTTTTTATAAGATATGGGATAATGCTAAAACATGCTATAGCTAAGCTAAGTTTGTGATGACGATTTTCGCCATGTTTTTTTTCCTTGTTTCTGTCTATTTCCGCCATGTTGGGAACAGTAATTTATCTGAAATTGGTACCAGTACCCCCATTCTATCCCTAAAGCTAAGTTTACAGTGATAGGACACATAGTTACTCACAGAAAGCCTGAAACGGAGCATCCATGTTTTTCTAATTAGCTTGTTTACACGTTTGAAGTAACGTGTACCACCGCCAATGAACCAATCAGAGTAGTCCAACAGGTCCACTTTTTCTTCAAACGAACCGCCCCTCATAAAATCGTGGCTACGCCTATGATCATCAATCTACAACCTAGGACGTCCTGGTGCCAAGTGCACTTATGGACACCCTTATGTTCCAACATGGTGTTTGTGATGGACAACCTATGACTAGCACAGAAGTCCAACAACACAACACCGCTCAGGTTCAGATCAGAGAGGCCGTTCCTCCCAGTCACAACCCTCCAGGTCACACTGTCATCACCCACGAGGGCTTGAGGTCGAAACGGGCATTTATTTATTTATTGTTGTTGTTCAAGGCTTTAACTATTTCTCACAAACAACATATTGTTGTGTGTTTGTTTAGTTTAGTTTTTGAGAAACAAATGTTTTATAAGCCAGTTTTTATTTTTTTATGAGCCCTCATTTGGCTAGACATTAGCTTAGCCTGCACAAACTTTTGCCATTTTTTTTGCACTCTGGGCTCTGACTGATGTCACAACTGTTAAGTTCAACATATTTTTTTCATTATTATTAATTTATTTATTAACATTTTTATGCTAAGGCATTTGTAAGTAAAATGTGAGTGTGATTGAAATGACATGGCAACATATTGTAGATATACCTTTTTGAAAATAGTGCTTTAATTGTGCAGACAGAACACAAACGTTTTATAGTGCATCACTTTCTTTTCTATTTGTTCAGTTATACATTTTATTGCACCTTTAATGGCTGGATAAATACTGGCAAAAAAATAAATAAAAATTTTGATACATGTGCAATTAATTCTGAACAGATCTGAAAATTATGAAAGCGTGTACAGTTACAGCAGCTGTTAGTGGCTTTAACGTGTCAAATAAAACCCTAAAGATTTAGTCAATATAAATAAATAAATAGAAAAAATAGCATAAAGTGTATACACAAATTGTGCATACTGTACTGTATTAACATTTGTAAGTAGTGTCTCATCTGAACAAACCCAGATTGTTCGAGTGAGTAGTTGTCAACGTGAAATTCACAATTTCTGGATTATTTTTCTCATCACTAGCTAAAAATACATGTTTGAGCTGATTCTTTAGAACCACACTGATCTCATCACAGTACAGTAACTTTGACATGGTATTAAAGGGACAGTTCAAATCTTTTGAAGTAGGTTCTGTTGAAAGGCTTTAAATAATAAATATCTTACCTGTTGTAGATAGCTCTTTAAATGACTGCACTTTGGAGGAACTGAGTTTACTTCTGAGCAGATTGATGATCTAATAGTTACTCTGAGTGAAGCTATGATCACAATGGATTTTCACCATCTTATAAACAACTACCGGGTATAGTTTTTTTATTT
>JBBPBX010041431.1:12275-28869 GCA_038048925.1 Garcialebias charrua
AATTTTCTACAGACCCCCACTTCAAAAGATCCGAACTACCACTTTATGGTACTAAAGGCATTAAAGAGGCCTAACGCCAACAGAAAAGGCAGTGTTTGAGCAGTTTCACTATTTAAACACCAACACAGACACCTGAACCCACTTCTGCATTTATAGTTGAGCCAAATGAGATTCTAGAACAACAACCTGCAGCTTTTATCCTTTTTATTAACTTTGTGACCCACTGCGTTTATTATAACATTTAAAACCATAAGGAAGCTCAAGGAGAATTGTAATATTTAATTACTTTAATGAGTCATTTGTGGTGAGCTCATCTTCAGAATGTAATTACCGGCATATCTGATTTTCTTTAAATTATAAAATAGAGCCACAAAATGAACTTTTATCTGGTTAATTAAATATTTGCATTCGAATAACACGTGGGGATTGACAAGGCATTAGGGTTCCAGCAGTTTAAAACTGACTGGGTTTTATTTACCGCTACTGTTGCATTTCTTTTCAGTGTCTTTTTGTTTGTTCAACTAAAACTTATAGGAAACGACGCTGTTTTGGTGGCGATCAGCTCTGTTGAACAGGTAAAATTATTTAAATAAACAGTTTTTTCCTGGCATTTTTAAATCATAGGAGCTGTAATTACATATGAATTAACTGTTTGTTTGTTTTTTTACATTGAATTGTCCAATGTTCAGTAATCCACAGTGAGTAGAAAATCCTAAAAGGTCCAACTGGTTTTTACTCCGTAAAGCTGGGAGTTCAAGGACTCAGGAGACCCACAGCCACAGGAAGTGACATCACCAGAGACAAAAACCATGGTGCAGATTTGAACATGACACTGATTGCAGAGCAGATTGGAAGAATCCCTGGAAGAAGAGAGAAGGAGAGTGTGAGTTCTAGGACTGCAGATGTTTAGAACAGGGGTCTGCAAGCTGTAGCTCTGGGGCCACATGTGGCCCTTTGAAGCTAAACTAACATGAATCTGAATTTACTGATTTAATTATTTTATACTCACAACAGAACAGGCTAGTATTAATAATAATAATAATAATAATTAATAATAATAATAATCATTTTATTTAAAAGCGCCTTTCATGACACCCAAGGACCAGTATTAACTGGTTTCCTGCCAATGTTCTGCAAATATACAGGTAGTCCTCAACTTACGACGGCCTCGACTTACGATGTTTCACGGTTACGAACGCCCTCCTATTGAAAAAGCATTGTTTCGAGTTACACGGTTTATGCGCCTTTACACCAAAAATACGGTACCGAAACTCAGCGGAGGCGGAAATTTACAGGAGGCAGGGAGGGGGGGTGTACCTTAGCGGCCACGTGCGGAGGATTACAGCTGAAAATTACAGGAGACCTCATTGTTTACAGGCAGACCGGGGCAGAGGAGGTTAGGAGGGGCTAACATGCTAACAGACCTTACTGTAAAACTCTGGACCGCGCTTGGAAAAGTACAGGAGACCTTTGTTTGGACCGGAGGTTTACGAGGCAGAGAGGCTACAGCTTAGCAACGAGCTAACATGCTAACAGGCGGAGGAAGGCTTCACCAGCATCCCAGTAGGTTATTAACTCTTTTTTTCCTTCATTATGGCTCTGAAATGTATGTGTTTTTTGATAATTATGTAGGGTACTGTGTTAGGATAGGCTAAGTGCTTGGTAAAATATAGTACTGTACGTATGAGGTGCCGTTTGGACGTATTTTCCGACTTACGACGATTTTCGAGTTACGATTACGACGCAGCGTAGGAAAAGATCTCCGTCGTAATTCGAGGACTACCTGTATAAGAAACATGTTTACATTTAGGTTTTGTGGCTCTGGACACATTTTACTTGGTGAGCCAAGGGTCAGAAAGGCTCTTTTGATCGAAAAGGTTGCAGACCCCTGGCTTGGAAGAAGCAAGGAGGGAACAGAGACTCACTGTGGTGGACAGCCATGCTGTTTTCTTTCCAGCTGGTGCCCTGGTACACCCTGCAGGTGTAGGTGTATGGCTTCTCGTCGGCCATGGGGGCCCAGGTGAGGCGGCACAGGTTGTGGTCGACCAGGCTGACGTTGCTCCTCCTGCGGTCGTCAATGGACACGTAGATGACAGCGTTGGGGTAGGTGCTGCCCACCAGCCGGCTGTCCTGGCGGTACTCGCAGTAGGGTCCTGGAGCCTGGTAGGTGGGTGGGAACTCGCAGTCCACCCGAACATTACGCTCCATGTAAGTTAGGCAGGTGAACATCTGGGGCCCGCGAGGAGGGTACAGAGCCTTAGTTAAGGGGTTCACTGAGAGACACGCAAACAGAAAACAAACAAAAAATATATTGTAGCTACAAGTTTTCATGTGTCACAAACAACAACATTTAGTAGAATAGAGAAATAACATATTGGAGCCAATATGTGCAAGTAGTCAGAGATCCCTTTAAATGACAGCTTGTGCGTGACATGTCTGTGTTCATGTGGACACAAAGTCCATCATGATAAACAGAGTCAACATGATGTCAAAAGTCTGTTTGTGGACACGTTCTGAAGACCTCAGACTGGAATGAAGCCAGTATCATCTTCTGAAACTCTGATTAGGCTATAACTCTTATGAACATCAGATAATTATGGGCCACATTTGTCAATCAAGGCCCACAGGCAAAATCTGGCCCTTGGTAACATCATATCTGCCACCCCAAGATTATATTTTAATTTTTTAAATAATAATTAGGGATGGGGCCGATCCGATCCAGTATCGTATTGGTATCCGATACCAGCATTATTTAAGTATCGGGTATCGGATCAAACCTGCCGATACTTTTCCGATCCAGCTTCAAAGAGCACTTGTGTTCAATCACAATCTGTGACTGCCCTTTTTAACATTGTGTGAGATAAACCCAATGAAGACACTCTTAAGCCTTACAATAAGGGGGTTCCCTATTGTAAGGCTTAAGAGTGTCTTCATTGGGTTTATCTCACACAATGTTAAAATGAATAGTTTGGGTGCAAAAGTTTCATTATACAGAGTCAAATACCTGAACAGTATCGGATCGGGAAAGTATCGGTATCGGTCGATACTGAGTTAATAAGTATCGGTATCGGATCGGAAGTGAGAAATGTGGATCGGTGCATCCCTAATAATAATTATTATTGATCTGCTTAAAAAACTGAACATGCTTTCATTTAGTGCAGACTTCCCATGACGGCCTGCTTTGAAGCCAGAAAAAAGGTTGACTTTTCTTGTAATCTTTGATTTTAATGTGGTAGAGCAGCAGCGAACGTAAAACGTGACCAATTAAACTCCTGTTGATGAATCTGCAACAAAGAAAATATATTGGGTATTTGACTTGAGTTAATGACCAAGTTTTTAATTTTGTCCCTTACGTAACTGAGTTTGACTCCCCTATTGTAGATTATTTATTAAATGGGGATAATTTTCATTCATTAAATGCCATTTAGACCTAAACGCTGCCTTAGGATGGACAGAACCAAATGCTGAACAAATGTATAAAGTTTGGGAATAATCATGGACATACATGCTCAAATACACCCATACACCCCCACTAATATTTGGGTCTCTTAGTGGGTTGAACTTGGAGCACAGTCGTACCCATCAAAAGGTTTCTGACATGATTCGGCTGATATTTGACCAGCTTCTTGGTGGAGTTCATATAAACTGGTTGGTTTCTTGCCACAGATCCAGATTTTTTTTTATTGAGCTGTAGTGGACCAGACCGTGGTCTCTACACCTTCGTCTCTTTGAACTGTCTCAGTGACACCTTTTCACTGATACTTCACTGATACTCTCATTTAAACAGACATTAACACAGTTTAGTCGATTTAGTTTGAATCTAAGAACATAATCACTACAAGAGACTCTTTTAAAACTCTTTAAATTTTGTTCTAATTCAAATGTATTCAACAGAATAACTTTTGTCATTTTATGATAATCTGTTATTTGCATGAGTTGTCACTCTTAATATGCTGGTGTATTTCTTTTAATATGTGAATGATCATTACTATGCTGGTTTATTCTGCACGATGGTGCTTAAAACTGTGTAACAGTTCAGGGTATGTGTCAAGTTGAACTTCTCAGTTTTGTCTATGAGTTAGACACAGCAATCACTTCACTGGTGACTATTTGTCTCTCTTTTCTGAAAACAATCTTCCTCTCCTGTCCTGAGTGACCTTCATGCGTTCTGTCTCTCTCTCACTTGTCAAACTAACCAATGTGAGTAACTGAATGTAAAGCTGCTCACCCTTCCTTCTTAAGATTTCACTTCCGGTCTGCTCTGGGGAGTCTAGTGAGGAAGTTGAGCTGTGAACTTTCTCTTTGAAGCTGATAATGTCCGACCACGAGCAAAAAGGTCTGCGCTTCTCTGCAAGGTTTAACAGCAAGCTCGCTGTGGAAACCGACTTTGAGCTTCTAAGCTCCAACTATGAGTGTTCTCATCCAAGAACACTTTTATTTTGAAAAACCAACCAGGATGTGCCACATTGCTGCCATTCAAAGCGAACGCAGAAGACGCTGAAAGGTAACCTCTAAGGCTGGTCTGCCTCTCTCAGCATATCTGTCAAGTCTCCCGTTTTGGCCGGGAAACTACTGTATTTTACCCCCCTTTCCCGTCGTCATCCCGAATTATTATTTTCCCGGAAATCTCCCGTATTATAATATTATTTTTTTTTAAAAACATTCCGGTGCCTCTGTCACTAGCCTCGCGAGAACTGCCACCTGCAGTAGCCTCGGTGGCAGTTCTCGCGATGTTAGGGCCGGCGCGGTCGAGAACAAACCCGGAAAAACACAGAGATGGATGTAACGAGAAGTAACGAGAGAGGACGCGTCCCTGCCAAAAAAGTTAAGACTTCGTGTAAATATGTTGAAAAATGGGACAGCGAATTTACTTTCCTAAAGTTTATTACGCGTTTTTTAAGATTTGTAACCGCGACTTTAGTGTCTCTCTCTCATGGGGGAAGGAACGATGTCCGTCAGCATGAAAAATCCGTCAAGCACAAAGGTAGGCCTGTCAGATTGTGATCACATAACTGGTTTGAAAGAGGCTGATAGGTAGTTATTTTAGATTTCTTGTAAACCTGTCTTAAAATGTAAGGGGTCCTGGACTTTGGTTGGGCTAGTGCAGGGGTCTGCAACCTGCGGCTCTGGAGCCACATGCGGCTCTTTGGTCCCTCAGCAGTGGCTCTTCCAAGCTTTGATCAAAACTAACTTTAAACTGAATTTTATTTGTTCTTATAACAACAAAAAGGGCTAGTTTTAGCAGTTTTTCCTGTCATTTCCTTTGCAAATGTGTGAATACTAGAACTAATAGGAGTAAAACATAAGTTAACTTTATTTATTCGAAGTAGGATATTTAATTTTTCCACAATTAAAATAATTTACCTAGACCTGCATAGTTCATTATTTTATTTTTTAATTGGGAAAGATCACATTATTTTTCCTTCTTTATGATAATCTGGTCTTTTTTAGTCTTAAAATGTAAAAATATCAACAAATCGTTAGATATTTTCAGCTTTACAATGGCCAGAAAACTACAGGTCAGAAAATTGTCCTCTAACAAACTTAAAGTGGTCTGTGGGCCACCAGTTGAGAATCCCAGTTGTAGCAGGTATTGTGGCTCCGGAAACGTTTAATTTAGTGAACAAAGGGGCAGAAATGGCTCTTTTGATCATAAAGGTTGCAGATCCCTGGGCTAGTGGGATGGCTCGGCGTACCCGGCAGAAAATTTCCTTATTTTTAAATCCAAAACTTGACAGGTATCAAGGAAGTTCCGTTCTTGACTGACCGTCTGACAAGGTAAAGAGTCGTCAATGTTACCAGCGTACCTGCTGTTCAGCCGAAGAGTCGCATGGAAAGTGTCATACTGGTTGAATTTCATTCCTTCCCTAAGTCATAACGACTTTCCTCCATCTTTCCTTCCATCCTCCTCTTAAACTTATCCTCCTAAGCCGGTTAACTAAACTTTAAGTTTATGTGCCTGCAGAGATATACAAAGACCCATAACTTGTGTTCTGTTGTTCATATGTTTAAATCTGCTGAACAGTTAGTTATAGGAAATTCTGATCGATCCAATCATGTAAATATGTTGTGATGTAATTTAATGATTTGTTAATTAAATGATTCAGTTCTGCTGTTTCAACATAAGTTAACGTTTCATTTGTCTTTTACATCTCACCACCTACTCACAGATTTATTGAATATTAAACTGAAAAAGAGAGAACTCGTGAAATTTGATGATAATTTGTGTCAGTCTAAATAAACCCTGCTCAAATTTACATCTAAAATATAGGTAAAATCAGTAAACTGACTAAGTGCCTATACTGTATTATTACAATTGGTAAGGTAAGGTTTGGGGTTTGAAACGTCAAGTCCAGAAGCTCAATGTCTGCCTGTTTATCCAATTAGAAACCAGCTCTGATGTGTTGGGACCACTGTCCTGTTGGACCACCTAAATGTGTCCAGGTTTCAAACATCTAGTTGTTGATTTGAGGTGAAATTTCATCCTCTTTCTTCATCGTTCTGTCCACTTTGTGCAAGGCACCATGACCCCAGCATGATGCTACCACTGCCATGCTTGACAGCTGGTGTTCCTCAGGTTTGAAAGCCTCACCTTTGCTCCTTCAAACAAACTTGATGACTTAATTTTAGTCTTGTCTGATCATAAGAGACATTAGGTTTGTCCCTGTGGACAGCTGTTAATTTGTTGAACTTGTTAAAGGTTTGTTGGTGACCCAGCTATTTCCACTTCACGGCAGGCTTCAGAGACTGTCCACTGAGTTGTCTCTGACTGTCCGAACCAGTTTCCTTTTCCACTCACGCCAACAGATGAGTATTTATCAGTGGGGAACCCTCACGGCCTTCTACGCCTGCAGAGAAGGCCTAAGAATTCAACGTTTATGAAATCATATTACATTTTTTATATTTACTTGCAATGTATTTTTTTCTAATTTCTCTTATTTTCTGTAAGCTACTTTTGTGGTTGAGCAAGAAACCTTTTAATTTAAAATGATCCAATCGGATTATTTTAAATTTGTGCCTCCAGGCAGGAACATGTTTGAAGGAGCTCTCTCATTGGTCAGGACTTCACTGCCAGGAGAGAAGGCTGAGCTCAGTCAGTCTCCACAGAATGAGTTTGTTTAATAACTGAGAAGAAAAATAACCAATCACAATGTTGATGTAGTGGGTGGGACCAAAACACAGGGCTCTGAGCCTTCAGGAAGGCCCTGCTGGTTTATTGTTTTGACCATGTGAAGACGTGTGATGCATTCAGTTGCAGCATGTAAATTCTACAATCCACACTGAAATTGTAGTTGCTCTAAAACTGTAGGTTACATTTCCCATTTATGTTCACATTGATAATTTTAACATTACAGTTGTATTATGGTTTCATTTCATGATGAAATTTTACAGAAACAGTAAGTTTTGTGGGTTAATTTTAGATTTCAGGTGAATTTTTCAAATTACATACTTGAATGCAAGAGCTGCAAGGCATGCTGGGTAATCTTAGGACCGAAATGGGTGGACTTTTTCAGGTTCTGCGTTCAGACGGGTCATCCCTGTTGGTTGTTGTTTATTGTCATGTTAAGTGCATCCTCACTGAAAGTGTAGCTCTTACAGTCTCGATTCACCTAGGGCTGGACGATATGGCCAAAATTTTTATCACGATATAGTTCTTAATTTCTGTCGATATCGATATAATTCGATATCGATATAAACAATATAAAAGCCTAAAAAAAACTATAAACTATACAAATAAATTGATGTTCACCTTGTATTTGTATTTAGCCTCCAAAAAGATGGAAATCACCATCAAATAAACATAAAATTCTCAACCCAATAATTCTGTCGGGTCAGAATAAAAATAACAAAATCAATTACATTATTGTATAAAGTAAAATAGTTTTTGAATGACAAAGTTTTGAATATATTGTATAATGTAATGATTGTTCCATATTTAATCTGTTGTATTGAAGTTTGGGGAAAAGCATGCAAAACTTTTACAAATCCTATTTTTATTTTACTAAAAAGAGCTGTAAGAATTATTATTAGGAAGTGCTATGGTCACCCAACAAATATATTATTTCATCAATTGAAATTATTAAAATGTTATGATTTGGTTGAACATAGTATTTTACAAGTCATATAAAACAACGCCTGCTGCTGGAGTGAGCGCTGCATAACAACGACGTCACCACGCACGTTTTGTGTCACAGCTTTTTCTGTCCGGGCGCGTTGTTGAAGCAGCCGCTTCAACCCGAACAGAAACAGAAAAACGTCAGTGAAACGTTGTAAAATCCTATCGAAATATCGAAAATATGCTTAAACTTCATATCATCGTTATTGAATAAAGTATATTGCGATATTTATCGTTATTGAATTATCGTCCAGCACTAGATTCACCCCTGATATTAAGTGCTGTCAAACAAACCGCTGCAGTCAACCATGATCACTATAAATAAATAAACCTTATCAGCCTTTATGACCACTTATTAAAAGGTTTAAGTAAAGTATGTACCATATTTTCTGGTGTATAGGTCACACCTACGTTTAGCTCTGCTGCAAATGTCTGCCACAGGAGCGCACAGCAAGGCTTTTAAGAAGATTAACACTTAAAAACAATTATTTGTTTGATTAAAAATTATAGCAAATATGTGTCTGAGCTGAACTTTTCCTTAATAAATGAACGTAATTGTGAAATGAGCTGGATTTAAAAATTTGTTTCGCCGAAAGTGATAACAAGCCATATATGGGTCGCACCGGTGTATAGGTTGTAGGCCTTGAAAAAAAACATAAAAAGGTGCGACCTTTACACCGGAAAATACGGTATATATTTGAAGTTGTTTTGATCCACCTTGAAATCACAACCCTTCAAATAAATCAATACATTTAAAATAGTTAATTTGAGGAGTCAGTGTCTGTAAACAGTTGAGCATAAGTAATCCAACTGAGTGATCATATTGACATTTAATATATAGTTTTCTGCACCAAAAGTATTCAGCAGTTCTTTTTGTTCTGTTTTACTGAATGATTTAAAATAAAAGGCTTTCAGCAAATTCCACCTGAATGTGTGTGCAGCCTAAAATTTAAGTGCTTCAAAGTGGAAATGCCGTAAAAACAAGTGAATATGTAATAAAATGAAGACGTACTGTGGGTTTGAAGTGTCATCATTATCCTGCCACAGAGGAGGCAGGCGGCCAGCAGCAGCTGCAGGTGATGCTCCATGTTGAGGTGGATCACAGCTTCACGCCTGCCACAGTCGAACAGAGGACATCATGACACGAGGAGGGCCCATGGACCCCCCCTCCCCCACATGAGTCCAAATATGAGCCTTTTCAGAGCATGGACTGAGCAGAACCTGCAGTGTTGTTATGTCACAGAGAGCGGCCTGCAGCTCCATCTGCAGCAGATGCAGAGGAGACACCGCCTATGCGGATTGACTGCACTGCAGCAAACACACACACACACACACACTCCTCTGCAGGTGGAGCAGCCCCGCAGCCTTCATGCAGATCTGATCTGATGTTTTCATCATCCTGATTTCTTCAGGTCTGTACATTTAAAAAGGTTCTGGTCTCACCTGGTGTTGGTCCTCTGGGTTCTGCTGAGCTGATCCGGAGGAGAGGTGCAGCCTCAGCAGAGCTGGACTCATGACTGGATGGCTCTGAGCCTTTAAACACACAGGCACACTCATGGAGGATATCTGAAATCAAATTAAATAAAGAAATTAACCCAGCAGAGATCCGCTTCACTGGTTTCTGAATCAAATAAAAATAAATAAATAATGTAAATAAATATAATAAATGTAATTTACATAAATACATAAATAATAATAAACTTTTAAAAATCTTCTCTGCACTCATTTTCCTGATTTTATTCACTTATGACCAAAATGTGCTAAAAATGTTGATGAGCTCAAACTGGGAATTATTTTTTTTATATGCTGATGAAGATTCTCAGTCGTCCAGGACATGATAAATCAAAAAAGGCGTTCAATACAAGATCAACTGGACTTTATTTGTAACAGAAGACGTTTCGCTTCCCATCCGGGGAGCTTAATCAATTCATTGAGGAGGGAGAGAGAGAGACAGAGAGACAGAGAGAGAAGTTATAAGAAGGCTGGGCCACTAACATGCACCAACCTATGTAAATTGGAAGCTAACACACACACACACACACTTGGGATAACACCTTATGATACAGCCCTGCAGCTGATTCCCAGACTTTTCACACCTGATGAGAACAGAGGAGCTTCGTTTGTGAATTAGACTAACAAAGACTTTGACAGGTCCCTGCTATCAATGTGTGAAGTGTGATTTGTCAATGTACATACAGAATGTGTGTGTGTTTTCTGTAAGGTCTGCTTTCACACACTGAACTTTGAATGGGTCACAGCCAGGCACGTGTTATCCCAAGTATGTGTGTGTGTTAGCTTCCAATTTACATAGGTTGGTGCCTGTCAGTGGCCCAGCCTGCTTATAACACAGTCTCCTCATTGAATTGATAAAGCTCCCCGGATGGGAAGCGAAACGTCTTCTGTTACAAATAAAGTCCAGTTGTTTCTGTATTGAACGCCTTTTTTGATTAGTTTCTTTTAATATATTAATGTCTAAATAATTTTACATTTATGCAGATAAAACATATGTCAGAATTATTTTGGAGGGGATTTATCAGTTCCTGTTCCCTCTGCAGGACTAAAAAGGGGGACCACCCAAACCTGGTCCAGGCAGCCGCAGGTTTGGTGACATCTAGTGTCTCTTCATCAAACCTCTCCTGCTTCAAGGAACAACCTAAGAGAAATATAATCAACTCTTTGTTTGAGCTCCAGGGGTGCAAGACCAACCTGCTTTAAAATGTCAGCCGCAGCTAAATGACTTTGGCAAACAGAAAAAGATGGACACAGCTAAGTTGATTTTACAGATATGAGCTAAAATCTGGTGTGGTGGTAGCTGAGAGTCAACAAATATTCTGAACACTAACAGGTTTCAATAAATGTCAATGTCAATTTTATTTATATAGCACATAAAAACAACCGAAGTCGACCAAAGTGCTTTACAGTTAAAAAAATAAAATAAAAACAGAGTAAAATGCATCTAGTGCCACTAAACATAATAAAGCTATCAGTAAATGCAACAACAATAAAATCTGCTCAAAATTTGATCTCACATTCTGCGAGGATCAAATGCCAAGTAAAAGAGATGAGTCTTAAGTGAAGATTTAAAAGTGTCAACAGTCTGAGCGGTCTTTACTTTCTTTGTAAATCTTTGTTTTTATTATTATTTTGTCATGCATGACAGTATTTTTTTAAAGGATGTTTCAGACATAAATCTGAGTTGAGGAGTGAATAAGCTCCAATAAGTTGATCAGATTGTGCTGTTCTCCGTTATTAATATCAATAATAATAAAAAACAAAGTGAGCCTTTATCAGATGGCAGTTTGCTTTTTCATCTTTGAGGTATCTTTCAAACAGCTTGTAGTTAAGTTTTTTAATTTAATTAAAAAAATTCTTCAAGTTGAGACACATTCTTTCCATTTTGGTGCGACTTATAACAAACTGAGCCATCTTGGGGGATGGGGAGGGAGATGCATCCCCAAGCTGCCAGGTGAGGAAGTAGCAGGGCAGAAACACCCGAAGGAGACCCCGGCGCCACGGCTCAGGAGCATGGTGTAGTGATGACCGACGGTCTGTGCGACCACCTGAATGTGGGATTCAAAATGTTCGACATGTCTGAGGAGATGTCCGTCATGCATTTTTTGCACACCGCTCAACGTCGACACCACAGTGTCACACTTTGAGCCTCTTGTGAACTTCTTGTGGGCGGTTCGAGCATGATTTACGGGAGGTAAGAAAAAACATAAAGCCGGGCTCGTATTCACAACCAAATACTGAAATGGATTTGTAAAAGAGCTATAATGAAACTTCCGAAACATTTTGGTGCCACTTCAATATTATCAACAGGGCTTAAATTGAGCCGGATCCTGCCAGAACAGGATCCAGTAACTCTCTTATTTTGACAGGGCGCGTTCCGGTAACTGTTTGCTTGGATCTGGTAACTCTCAGGCTTACTAATAATAAAGTTAGGAACAAATATGACTGCCTTGAATGATTAAAACTTATATTGGATATGTAAACGGAAAATAATTTATAAACACTAATTTTAAACACAACAGCCACTTACGAGCATAAAAGCTCTCCCTTCAAGTAGCATTTCTGCGTCCACCCTTAAAAAATATCCACCCCTAAAAGAGTGGTGGGGGCGAGTGCTGAGCTAACCAGGTACCGGTAGTCATATGCAGGCAGACCCTGGAGGTTCACATGTGGAGTCAGACAACAACAAGCAGGGACAGTTTTAGGCTCTGAACCATCAAGCAAGAGGGGGTAAGATGCTTGACAGAATTGGAGTGTTTACAAATGTAGGTAAATGTAGATGTTTAACAACCTGTTAAAATGTACCTAAATGCAGGACATCACATCTACTTTATCCAAACATTTATGGGGGAGGACCCCCAGAGCCCCCTGCCAACCCACCTGCTATTTGCATTCCGGCATCGATCTGTTTACAAATTAAGCCCTGATTATCAGTGATCCCTGTCTGACCACATATGAAAACCTTCCATTTTTATTTTAATCTTAACTCTGAAAGAAAAGTCTCACCAGTCAGCTGTTTGTTACAGAAATATTATAAAAAATGAGTGAATTCAAGGTTTAATGACAATATTTGAACTGAAGAGAAGTTAACTCCATTTTCATTTTTGTCCAAATTAAGTTGATATATGACAAACGTTACTTTGTTAAAAAAAAAAACGTGTCAAACTGAAGGCCCGCTGGCCAAACCTGGCCTTTGTGAACATCTTATTTGGCCCCCAAGACATTTTCTAAATGAAAAATATTTTTATGACTTCTCATTTTGCTTAAAACATTGATAAATACTTAATTTGTACAGACTTGTCATGACAGATGGCCAACATTGAAGTCATAAAAAGGTTGGATTGTAGTTGTTGTTGTTGTAATTTTTTCATTTTTTGTGTGGAAAGAGCAACAGAGAACATCAGATGAACCTCAACCAAGAAAATTTGTCAGGTATACCTGACTAAAAGGAGCTGTATTTCTAACAATATATTTTTAACATACATGTATTTCTTCACTCTGTCACTACCTCCTGACATACTGATTTTAGACAAGTAATCTCTGAAAAAAACTATTGACCCCTTGCTTCTCTAAGGCCCTGTACACACGTAGCCTGGTGTTTGAAAAACGAATATTTGCACACAAAAAATATCTCTGTCCATACATGTTCGAATATTTAAAATGTTTGTTTACATGTCCCGTTTTTTTCACCACAGAAGTTGTAAAGTTGTAATGAATAAGCTGAACCCATAGGTGGCAGTGTAGTGCTGTCACAACCCTTCACCCATGCAGCCGCGACTTCCTGTTATTTATTTATTTATTTTCTTTCGTTTGTGTGGACAGACCGTGAGGTTTAACTACTATTAAATACCGTGTTGGAGTACAAAGTTAATAAAACGCAGCAAAATGTCGACTAGGAATCATGTCAGAGCAGGTATGTTGACTTTTTAGTGCTTTTTTTAGAGCATTATGTGACGTGACCGCCGCTCCAGCTGGACCGGCAGACCCGGTTCTGCCGGTCCAGCTGGAGCAGAAAGCTCCGTTCTGAAAGTTCACACGCAGACTCGAAAACGGAGAGTTCTCAAATCTTCACTTTGGCCGGAGTTTTGTTATTATTCGTTTATAGTTACATCAACCGGCGTTCACGTGTGGATGAAAGGCTAAACCGCACGCTAAACTGTTCGGTTTTAATGATAAACGGCTACGTGTGTACAGGGCCTAAAAGCATTTCTAAAAAGCCACGGTGACACGCCGTTAACCAGCCAATAAAAACAGAGCTTGAATTTGAATCAGCCAATAAAAACAGAGCTTGAATTTGAATCAGCCAATAAAAACAGAGCTTGAATTTGAATTCCAGCAGAGCAAGGGTAACAGAGCCATATATGGCTCTGAGGGGGAAGGACCAGAAACGTGTCTCTGTTCAAAATGTTCCTAAGTTCCAGCGTGTTCCAGAAATTACATACTGAACCTTTAATGTACAGACAGAAGTTGACCCGCCCGTGGCTTGGACCAAGTTTTTAATTTTGCCCCCCCCTGTTGTAACAGAGTTTAACACCCTGGTTTAAAATATTAGCAGTAAGAACTGCAGCAAGTGTATGGGGTGCCGTAAAGTTACACAGTCAAAAATTAACAGCAACATTTTGGTTTATTAAGCCTTTATAAGAAAAAAAGTTTTTTTTTTCAAAGTCATATTTTCACTGTTATCCATACATTTATAAATGTCATAGTTCCAAACAAATATTTAACTTGCAAGTTAAATATTTAGTTAGTAAACTAAATATTTAAGTGTAAATTAAATATTTAATTTCCAAGTTAAATATTTATTTTCAAAACTAAACATTTAATTTATAAACTAAATATTTATTGTCCATGATAAATATTTAATTTCCAAATTAAATAATTTATTTCCAAACTAAACGTTTAATTACTAAGCTAAACATTTAATTCCTAGACTAAATATTTAATTTGCTAACTAAATATTTAACTTGCAAGCTAAATATTTAGCTTAGACAATAAATATTTAGTTTGAAAATTAATTGTTTGGTTTTAAAAATAAATATTTAGCTTGGAAATTAAATATTTAATGTACACCTAAATGTTTTGTTTATTAACTAAATATTTAATTTGAAAGTTAAGTATTTACTTTGTAAACTAAATATTTAGCTTGTAAATTAAATATTATTTTGAAACTATGACATTTATAAATGTATGAATAACATGGTGAAAATATGTCTGGGGGGAGAAAAAAAAAAAACAGCTACCCTAACCCTAACCTTAAAGATATACACCAAATTTTTTATGTTAATTTTTGACTGTGTAACTTCACAAACGGCACGAGTGATCCTACCAGTGTTAAACTCTAACTGTCAAAACTGAAGCTCTTGCAAGCCCAGGATCATGTTTCAAACCTAGTAATGTTTCCTGAAAGTACAAAAATTCAAATGTAAAGAAAAACAAATAATTTTTAAAAACAAGATTGTCAGTCAATGAACCTCTCAGATGCGTTCAGTAGGAAGAACCAGGAATAAAAATCAAAGATCTGACAAGCTTCAGGCTGTAAAAACATGAGACCTTAAAGTTTTAGAAGATATCCCCACCTCAAGGGTTTATGTCGGCAAAGACTTTGTGGTTCAGTGTTCTTTGTACGGTACTTAGAAAGTCAAATTTTAATTTTGAGTCTCATCAGTTTGGAGTTTTCCTTCCTATACGTGACTTTAGTGCTGCTACTTACAGGCTCTCTCTGCTATTACTTCAGCTGCAACATGAAAAGAGACAATCAGTAAAACTGAAAATAGAGGAAACAAGAAAATGACCCTCCGCACTCACTATAGCAGCCCGTACATTAAAATCTAGGAAAAGTTTCTTTGACATCCACAAGACTACCAATAAACATACACAGAAGATACAGAATAACAAAGCCATGGAGCACCCGACCATTCCAAAGCCCCGGTGAAAAATCACTAAAGGAAGCAGACTGCAAAGAAAATACTGGAGTGTCCTGAATTGGGCAGCAACTGTTGGTGCCATCTTGGTAAAATGGGGGCTTGCCATGAATGCAGCCTGTCCCGTCACCAAAACCAGAACCCAGACCGTTGTTTGACTTCCTGCACCTGAAATTCGGTACGTCCAACACCTGCAGACCTCTGTCAATTCAACGACATGCCTTTCTGGTGTGATACTATATGATGATGATGATGATGGCTTTTAGAAAGGTTTGATTTGGTGGTTTCTCTTCATTTTCAGAAAAATGTGCCTTTGCAAATGTTGTTTATGACTTTATTGTCCGCCATAGCAAAGCTAGGCAGAGAATCGGAAATGCCATCCATCCATACGTCTAGGGAGCGGGATAACTAGAAAAATAAATGAGGTACCCCCCTTCCGTTTTGGTGTGTAGCTACGACTTAGCGTAAGAAACGTCCCTGTGGAAAATTGAGTTGCCACGTCAAAATCCAAGATGGCTGCTGTCATGTATGTATATAAACTGACCACCCAGATAATTTAAAAAGACTGTGCTGATATATGAATATAAATATATATGTATATATACTGTTTATATATTTGTAGGTATGGGTATGTTTATATATAGAAATCTAATGCAAGGTCATGAATATTATCAGTCTTTATGCTTGTATCAAAGTCAAAGTCAAAGTCAAAGTCAACTTTATTGTCAGATCTGCAATATGTACTGTACAGGACATACACAGGACCGAAATTGCGTTTCTCTCAGTCCCTCGGTGCAACAGTAAACATCTAAACATTGAAACACTGAAACATATAATAATAGACATAAGCATAAAATAGTAAAACTAACACTGTCCTGAGTTTTTTGCATAGTGGTATAAGGGTATGTTTCGTTGCTGTGTTCTGTCATGTGCTTTGCAGGATTGTGGACGGAGGTTTGGTGTGTTTGCCTTGTGCTCTTTTTGTGGATAATTGTTGTTTTGTTGTCTCACTTTCTCTTTTCTTTCTTTCTCTATAAAAAAAATA
>JBBPBX010041433.1:6937-28869 GCA_038048925.1 Garcialebias charrua
CAATGATAACACCCAAAAACTTCACCTCACTCACTCTACAAATCTCAACACCCTCAATTTTGAGTGGAACATCAACAGTTTTCTTTTTATTACTGAATATCATGTAATTAGTTTTTTCTAGATTTAATAATAATTTATTAAGTTTAAACCAAGTTTGTATTTTGACAAATTCTGTCTTTATCAACTCCAACATCTGTTCTATATCAGAGAGAGAGAGTCAGAGAGTCTTTATTGTCATTTGCACCGCATGTGGTACATGAGATGAAAACGAGATTATGTACACGAGGTCCCAGTTACATCCAACAACAAATGCAAGAGAAAAACAGTAATAACATCTATAGTCATAATACTGTTTACATTCACTGTTTACATTTATTAATACGGTTTACATTTATTACTAATGCTTTACATTTATTACTACTGTTTACATTTACAGCAAACCCCCTACTTACGACTCCATCGACCTACGAACGTATCATATTTAATAAAAAT
This sequence comes from Garcialebias charrua, assembly GCA_038048925.1. Classification (NCBI taxonomy): domain Eukaryota; kingdom Metazoa; phylum Chordata; class Actinopteri; order Cyprinodontiformes; family Rivulidae; genus Garcialebias; species Garcialebias charrua. The sequence continues at coordinate 7,430 of JBBPBX010041433.1, forward strand.
ATGAAATTACTGTATTAAATTTTTTTTTTTTTTTGTGTGTTTAAATGTTCTTAATTTCATGTGTACATCACTTTGTTGCAGCTGTGGTTGTTTTAAAGGCTTTATAAATAATAATTATGATAAAAAAGATCATTTCTGATCATTTTTGAGCAATCTTGGGCAGCAGGAAGTAGGTCTTCAGTTTACACGGTCACAAATTAATGTAGAACACCGGACGCCATTTTAGGTTCAGTCACTGGGGTCTCCGGTCACAAATTAATGTAGAACACCGGACGCCATTTTAGGTTAGCTGCCGGGAGCCGGCCGAAGACTGGTGACCAGGATGGCTTCATATGGATTAATTACGAGCTGGAAACGTCTCTGTGAGCTCTGTGGACGTCTCAGGCTGGAGCAACAGCTGCAGATTGCGCCGCACCGCCGCTCCAACACCAGCCCATGGCCTGGCTAGCAGAAGCTAGCCAGCTAGCTAACACAGGCCTTGAACAGCTGCTGGTGGTTCACTCGGCGGCTGCCGCGCTGCTCGGCCGACAACAATCATGGCAACGCATGGCAACCTAAGATGTCGGCTTTGACCATCTCAAAGTAAGAAAATATATTTTTATTTATTCTGTAAATGTGAATAGCAATGTTTAACATTACAGTACACTACTGTACATGCTTAAATGTGTTAGCGGGCTCCGTTAGCGGTATTTCCACGACCTACGAACGGAATAAGGACCTACGAACTGGACACTTTTTTCACCCCCTAGCTACGGCAGAATCGAGCTGCGAACAGTTCTTATCTCCCTAACCCCAAAATTACACCACACGCGTTGCGGCTCCGCCCCGCTCCGGTCCGACCTCCGCAGCAAATACGCACCCTTTATAATCAATGACAGAATTCACACTGGCTCCGCACGGCGGCGGTGAGCTGCGGAGAGCGGACGGCAGTCCGTCAAAATTAGAAATTTTTCTATTTCTGCCGGACGCCGGAGCTGTGCCGGAGTCAACTTTTGAAGATTACGTCGCACCAACAGGAAAAGGAACGAGCACAACTTCCGTATTTACAAAATAAAATCACCACGGGCGGACTAATCCTAGCTCTATACGGATTTATTTGTACAAAAATGCTGTCAAACTATCATTTATGACTATTCTATGACTAAACTATTATATTTATGACTATGACTACGCCTACAAACGCAATACAAGAAATAAATAAATAAAAACGTATTTTATTCTGAAATGTAAACATCACTTCCTGTTGCTCAAACCATGTAGCTTATTTACGAGAGAAGATCAAGGCAGCAGTCTCTCTACAGTTGTTCTCCTTCTTCCACCGAATGAATTGTTTTGTTCTGACTTCACTTGATTTATCGCGCGATCTCGCACGTGTCTCGGAGCGGCGCATCCAGGCGGACCTGAGCGGAGCGGAGGCAGTGGGCTTTGGACTCGCTCAGCTGCGACCTGCGGACCGGAGCGGGGCGGAGCCGCGTGTGGTGTAATTTTGGGGTAACTCGGACGTAAGTAGGGGGTCACCTGTACACTACTTTTATCTACACTACTGCAGATACATATACAGCATTCTCTGACTAGCCTTATCTAAGGATGCCAAATGTGCCTTATGTGCCTCACTGCATATGCCACTTTGCCTCTATACCAACATCAACTACCTCATACATATACTGTGTACATTAACTTATATGCTGCTGTGCCACTCTTTGCAAATGTCAATGCTAGAACCTTCAGTTTATTTTATAGATATACTTTTTATACTTTTTATACTACTATGCAAAAACTCAGGACAGTATTACACTTTTATTATTTCATTTTATGCTTATGTTCATTGGGTGTTTGGTGTTTCAGTGTTGGTGTAAATTTTCATACTTTTATACTATTATGAAAAAACTCAGGACAGTGTTACACTTTTACTATTTTATGCTTATGTTTATTAAATGTTTTAGTGTTTAGTGTTTAGATGGTTACTGTTGCACCGAGGGACTGAGAGAAACACAATTTCGGTCCTGTGTATGTCCTGTACATATTGCAGTTCTGACAATAAAGTTGACTTTGACTTTTGACTTTGACTTTGACAAGGTGTTTCCTAACATTCAGTGTTAGACATGATCTGTTTCTGAAAGAAACCCAGTTTAACTTTCAGTTTCTTCACTAGGTTTTCCACGTGGAGTTTAAAAGAGAGATGTGAATCAACCAGGATACCCAAATATTTATAGGAATCAACAAACTCAATAGGGACACCATTTGAGGATAAAATCAGAGGAAGATCTGCTGGGACCGACTTCCTACTTGAAAAAAACATCCCTTTTGTTTTATCAGCATTTAGGACAAGTTTGAGACGGAACAAATCTGACTGGATGATGTCAAAAGCGGATTGCAGTAACTGGAAAGCCTTAGCTACTGTTTTAGCTCGGCAATAAACAACTGTATCATCAGCATAGAAATGTAAGGATGCATCAGGGATGCTCTGACCTACATTAGCTATGTAGATTGTAAAGAGGGTTGGTCCTAAAACTGAGCCTTGTGGTACACCATTTTTAACTGTTAAATAGCTGGAAGAAGTACCGTTATGTTGAACACATTGCCTCCGATTGGAAAGATAATTAGAAAACCAACCGATGGTGTGATCAGAGAAACCGATTTCTGAGAGCTTATGACACAGGATGTTATGATCCACAGTGTCAAAAGCTTTAGACAGGTCTAAGAAAAGTGCAGCACAATAGTCCTTAGCATCCAATGCTTCAACAACATCATTCAGAACCTTCAGAGAAGCAGTTGTTGTGCTGTGTTTTTTCCTGAAACCAGATTGATGAAGAGGTAAGATGTTAAATGAGTCCAGATAATTTTTGATCTGAGAGTTTATCAGTTTTTCTTGAACCTTGGCTAAGATGCAGAGTTTAGAGATCGGTCGATAATTGTTCAGTGAGGTGGGGTCACCTCCCTTCAGCAAAGGAAGAACAAAGGCTGTTTTCCAAGCATCCGGAATGGTGTTTTGGCTTATGGATAGATTAAAGATGTGGGTCACAGGGACTGTGATGATATGAGCAGCCAGCCTTAAGAAATAAGGTGGAAGTTCATCTGGACCTGCAGATTTTTTAGGATCAAGATCATTTAACAGTTTATTTACCTCACTGACTGAGAAGTTGTGATGGGAGGTCAGATGATTGGGGAGTGCCTGAGAGAGATTTGATGGTTTTCCAGAATCTTTTAGGGTTGTTTAGATTTTTGGAGGTCTGAGATAAGAAATAAGTTACGTTTTGCAGATTTAAGTTGTACATTTATTCCTCAGCTGCCGAAAATTCAACCAATCAGTGTCTGAGCCAGATTTTCTTGCTGCGGCCCAAAGATGATCTCTCCTGTGCAGGAGGTCAGCTAGTTCATATATAAATAAGCTCCATTTACCATTTAGTTCAGGAGTAAACCAGGGACAGTCACGTCCTTTTATTCTGAACTGTTGAAAAGGAAAAGTTTTAAATTTGATTCATCTTTTTATTTTCAACTGTTTTTGTTCAGGGCTGTTAAAATTAAAAAAAGAAGCTCAAATATCAAAACTAATGTTAAAAAGTACCACGACTATACAACAGGATGATTTGAAACAGTGTTGTGAGTTTGTGTTTGACATAATTACTGCACAAATTGAACCCTCCATATTTTAAATTACTTAAATACAGAAAAATAATTTATCTTTGTTCACAATTCAAAGAAGAACCAGTGGAACGTGCAGAGCCTCCGGAGTGAGGACGGCTCAACGTTTTATTTAAAAATAAAAGATAAATCAGAACGTTACAGGATGACACAGTGGGCAGAGCTGTCACCTTTCAGCAAGAAGGTTGTCGGATCAAATCCCGGTTTCTGGGTGGAGTTTGCATATTCTCTGTGCTGTGTGGGTTTCCTCCCACAGACTGGACTGGAGACCTGTCCAGGTGTCCCTGTGATGGACTGAAGACCTGTCCAGGTGTCCCTGTGATGGACTGGAGACCTGTCCAGGTGTCTCTGTGATGGACTGGAGACATGTCCAGGTGTCTCTGTGATGGACTGGAGACCTGTCCAGGTGTCTCTGTGATGGACTGGAGACCTGTCCAGGTGTCTCTGTGATGGACTGGAGACCTGTCCAGGTGTCTCTGTGATGGACTGGAGACCTGTCCAGGTGTCTCTGTGATGGACTGGAGACCTGTCCAGGTGTCTCTGTGATGGACTGGAGACCTGTCCAGGTGTCTCTGTGATGGACTGGAGACCTGTCCAGGTGTCTCTGTGATGGACTGGAGACCTGTCCAGGTGTCTCTGTGATGGACTGGAGACCTGTCCAGGTGTCTCTGTGATGGACTGGAGACCTGTCCAGGTGTCTCTGTGATGGACTGGAGACCTGTCCAGGTGTCTCTGTGATGGACTGGAGACCTGTCCAGGTGTCTCTGTGATGGACTGGAGACCTGTCCAGGTGTCTCTGTGATGGACTGGAGACCTGTCCAGGTGTCTCTGTGATGGACTGGAGACCTGTCCAGGTGTCTCTGTGATGGACTGGAGACCTGTCCAGGTGTCTCTGTGATGGACTGGAGACCTGTCCAGGTGTCTCTGTGATGGACTGGAGACCTGTCCAGGTGTCTCTGTGATGGACTGGAGACCTGTCCAGGTGTCCCTGTGATGGACTGGAGACCTGTCCAGGTGTCCCTGTGAGGGACTGGAGACCTGTCCAGGTGTCCCTGTGAGGGACTGGAGACCTGTCCAGGTGTCCCTGTGAGGGACTGGAGACCTGTCCAGGTGTCCCTGTGAGGGACTGGAGACCTGTCCAGGTGTCCCTGTGAGGGACTGGAGACCTGTCCAGGTGTCCCTGTGAGGGACTGGAGACCTGTCCAGGTGTCCCTGTGAGGGACTGGAGACCTGTCCAGGTGTCCCTGTGAGGGACTGGAGACCTGTCCAGGTGTCCCTGTGAGGGACTGGAGACCTGTCCAGGTGTCCCTGTGATGGACTGGAGACCTGTCCAGGTGTCCCTGTGAGGGACTGGAGACCTGTCCAGGTGTCCCTGTGATGGACTGGAGACCTGTCCAGGTGTCCCTGTGAGGGACTGAGACCTGTCCAGGTGTCCCTGTGATGGACTGGAGACTGTCCAGGTGTCCCTGTGATGGACTGGAGACTGTCCAGGTGTCCCTGTGATGGACTGGAGACATGTCCAGGTGTCCCTGTGATGGACTGGAGACATGTCCAGGTGTCCCTGTGATGGACTGGAGACATGTCCAGGTGTCCCTGTGATGGACTGGAGACATGTCCAGGTGTCCCTGTGATGGACTGGAGACATGTCCAGGTGTCCCTGTGATGGACTGGAGACATGTCCAGGTGTCCCTGTGATGGACTGAGACATGTCCAGGTGTCCCTGTGATGGACTGAGACATGTCCAGGTGTCCCTGTGATGGACTGAGACATGTCCAGGTGTCCCTGTGATGGACTGAGACATGTCCAGGTGTCCCTGTGATGGACTGAGACATGTCCAGGTGTCCCTGTGATGGACTGAGACCTGTCCAGGTGTCTCTGTGATGGACTGGAGACCTGTCCAGGTGTCTCTGTGATGGACTGGAGACCTGTCCAGGTGTCTCTGTGATGGACTGGAGACCTGTCCAGGTGTCTCTGTGATGGACTGGAGACCTGTCCAGGTGTCTCTGTGATGGACTGGAGACCTGTCCAGGTGTCTCTGTGATGGACTGGAGACCTGTCCAGGTGTCCCTGTGATGGACTGGAGACCTGTCCAGGTGTCCCTGTGAGGGACTGGAGACCTGTCCAGGTGTCCCTGTGATGGACTGGAGACCTGTCCAGGTGTCCCTGTGAGGGACTGGAGACCTGTCCAGGTGTCCCTGTGAGGGACTGGAGACCTGTCCAGGTGTCCCTGTGATGGACTGGAGACCTGTCCAGGTGTCTCTGTGATGGACTGGAGACCTGTCCAGGTGTCTCTGTGATGGACTGGAGACCTGTCCAGGTGTCTCTGTGATGGACTGGAGACCTGTCCAGGTGTCTCTGTGATGGACTGGAGACCTGTCCAGGTGTCTCTGTGATGGACTGGAGACCTGTCCAGGTGTCTCTGTGATGGACTGGAGACCTGTCCAGGTGTCTCTGTGATGGACTGGAGACCTGTCCAGGTGTCTCTGTGATGGACTGGAGACCTGTCCAGGTGTCCCTGTGATGGACTGGAGACCTGTCCAGGTGTCCCTGTGATGGACTGGAGACCTGTCCAGGTGTCCCTGTGATGGACTGGAGACCTGTCCAGGTGTCCCTGTGATGGACTGGAGACCTGTCCAGGTGTCCCTGTGATGGACTGGAGACCTGTCCAGGTGTCCCTGTGATGGACTGGAGACCTGTCCAGGTGTCCCTGTGAGGGACTGGAGACCTGTCCAGGTGTCCCTGTGAGGGACTGGAGACTTGTCCATGTGTCCCTGTGAGGGACTAGAGACCTGTCCAGGTGTCCCTGTGAGGGACTGGAGACCTGTCCAGGTGTCCCTGTGAGGGACTAGAGACCTGTCCAGGTGTCCCTGTGAGGGACTGGAGACTTGTCCATGTGTCCCTGTGAGGGACTAGAGACCTGTCCAGGTGTCCCTGTGAGGGACTGGAGACCTGTCCAGGTGTCCCTGTGAGGGACTGGAGACCTGTCCAGGTGTCCCTGTGAGGGACTGGAGACCTGTCCATGTGTCCCTGTGAGGGACTGGAGACCTGTCCAGGTGTCCCTGTGAGGGACTTGAGACCTGTCCAGGTGTCCCTGTGAGGGACTGGAGACCTGTCCATGTGTCCCTGTGAGGGACTGGAGACTTGTCCATGTGTCCCTGTGAGGGACTGGAGACTTGTCCATGTGTCCCTGTGATGGACTGGAGACTTGTCCATGTGTCCCTGTGAGGGACTGGAGACTTGTCCAGGTGTCCCTGTGAGGGACTGGAGACTTGTCCATGTGTCCCTGTGAGGGACTGGAGACTTGTCCAGGTGTCCCTGTGAGGGACTGGAGACTTGTCCATGTGTCCCTGTGAGGGACTGGAGACTTGTCCATGTGTCCCTGTGAGGGACTGGAGACTTGTCCAGGTGTCCCTGTGAGGGACTGGAGACCTGTCCAGGTGTCCCTGTGAGGGACTGGAGACTTGTCCATGTGTCCCTGTGATGGACTGGAGACTTGTCCAGGTGTCCCTGTGATGGACTGGAGACCTGTCCAGGTGTCCCTGTGATGGACTGGAGACTTGTCCAGGTGTCTCTGTGATGGACTGGAGACTTGTCCAGGTGTCCCTGTGATGGACTGGAGACCTGTCCAGGTGTCCCTGTGATGGACTGGAGACTGTCCAGGTGTCTCTGTGATGGACTGGAGACCTGTCCAGGTGTCCCTGTGATGGACTGGAGACCTGTCCAGGTGTCTCTGTGATGGACTGGAGACCTGTCCAGGTGTCCCTGTGATGGACTGGAGACCTGTCCAGGTGTCCTGTGATGGACTGGAGACCTGTCCAGGTGTCTCTGTGATGGACTGGAGACCTGTCCAGGTGTCTCTGTGATGGACTGGAGACCTGTCCAGGTGTCCCTGTGATGGACTGGAGACCTGTCCAGGTGTCCCTGTGATGGACTGGAGACCTGTCCAGGTGTCCCTGTGATGGACTGGAGACCTGTCCAGGTGTCCCTGTGATGGACTGGAGACCTGTCCAGGTGTCCCTGTGATGGACTGGAGACCTGTCCAGGTGTCCCTGTGAGGGACTGGAGACCTGTCCAGGTGTCCCTGTGAGGGACTGGAGACCTGTCCAGGTGTCCCTGTGAGGGACTGGAGACTTGTCCATGTGTCCCTGTGAGGGACTAGAGACCTGTCCAGGTGTCCCTGTGAGGGACTGGAGACCTGTCCAGGTGTCCCTGTGAGGGACTAGAGACCTGTCCAGGTGTCCCTGTGAGGGACTGGAGACTTGTCCATGTGTCCCTGTGAGGGACTAGAGACCTGTCCAGGTGTCCCTGTGAGGGACTGGAGACCTGTCCATGTGTCCCTGTGAGGGACTGGAGACCTGTCCAGGTGTCCCTGTGAGGGACTGGAGACCTGTCCATGTGTCCCTGTGAGGGACTGGAGACCTGTCCAGGTGTCCCTGTGAGGGACTTGAGACCTGTCCAGGTGTCCCTGTGAGGGACTGGAGACCTGTCCATGTGTCCCTGTGAGGGACTGGAGACTTGTCCATGTGTCCCTGTGAGGGACTGGAGACTTGTCCATGTGTCCCTGTGATGGACTGGAGACTTGTCCATGTGTCCCTGTGAGGGACTGGAGACTTGTCCAGGTGTCCCTGTGAGGGACTGGAGACTTGTCCATGTGTCCCTGTGAGGGACTGGAGACTTGTCCAGGTGTCCCTGTGAGGGACTGGAGACTTGTCCATGTGTCCCTGTGAGGGACTGGAGACTTGTCCATGTGTCCCTGTGAGGGACTGGAGACTTGTCCAGGTGTCCCTGTGAGGGACTGGAGACCTGTCCAGGTGTCCCTGTGAGGGACTGGAGACTTGACAATGTGTCCCTGTGATGGACTGGAGACTTGTCCAGGTGTCCCTGTGAGGGACTGGAGACCTGTCCATGTGTCCCTGTGATGGACTTGAGACCTGTCCAGGTGTCCCTGTGAGGGACTGGAGACCTGTCCATGTGTCCCTGTGAGGGACTGGAGACCTGTCCAGTGTCCCTGTGAGGGACTGGAGACCTGTCCAGGTGTCCCTGTGATGGACTGGAGACCTGTCCAGGTGTCCCTGTGATGGACTGGAGACCTGTCCAGGTGTCTCTGTGATGGACTGGAGACATGTCCAGGTGTCTCTGTGATGGACTGGAGACATGTCCAGGTGTCTCTGTGATGGACTGGAGACATGTCCAGGTGTCTCTGTGATGGACTGGAGACATGTCCAGGTGTCTCTGTGATGGACTGGAGACATGTCCAGGTGTCTCTGTGATGGACTGGAGACATGTCCAGGTGTCTCTGTGATGGACTGGAGACATGTCCAGGTGTCTCTGTGATGGACTGGAGACATGTCCAGGTGTCTCTGTGATGGACTGGAGACATGTCCAGGTGTCTCTGTGATGGACTGGAGACATGTCCAGGTGTCTCTGTGATGGACTGGAGACCTGTCCAGGTGTCTCTGTGATGGACTGGAGACATGTCCAGGTGTCTCTGTGATGGACTGGAGACCTGTCCAGGTGTCTCTGTGATGGACTGGAGACTTGTCCAGGTGTCTCTGTGATGGACTGGAGACATGTCCATGTGTCCCCCAGCTCTCCCACAGTGATGGCTGGACATGGCCTCCAGTGACCCTCGCATCCTAAAAATGAAGAAGTGTGTAAAAGATGATGGATGCTTAAAATTGTCAGGCATTTCAACTTTAATTCGACCCACACCACAATTTATACCCGGGCCGCACAAATGTTATATCAAAACGACCGGCTCGGCACCGTGATGTGTGTTCTTACTTTTATTGGTGTTTCCAGTTACCATGGTGACATAATTTGCAAAGATGCCATTTTTCTCACTAAAACCACTGACGGAAGCAGCTTTTAACTGTCCCAGTGACCTGGAGTGGAGATAATAATAATAATAATAATAATAAATTCCATTTATACCGCACTTTTCATTAATAAAAATCTCAAAGATGTCTCTGAGCAACTCAACGGTTGGTTCCAGACGGCTGCAGCAGCTGCTGCACCTCAGAACACTCTTTCTCTGAGGCATCCAGATGGAACGGGGTGTGGCTGTAGCTAAGAGCAAGCTGTTGGGGCAGGGTAGCCACCTAATGCTAATCAAATATCACAGATGGCCGCTTCTGCTAGAAAAAAGGAAAAGTATGATAACTCAGCTATTTTTAAAGATATTGTGTTGAAATTTGTGTGGTACCTGACAGAGACACACAACACATTCTGAATTCAAATCAAAATGTTCAAATGGTTGCAACTTGGCAGTCCCCCTCAAAGTTTCTCCAGAAACTTTCATTAAGTTCGTCCTTTGGTTCATGAGATATTTAGCTAATGGTACAAACTAACAAAACACACACACACACACACACACACACACACACACACACACACACACACACACACACACACACACACACACACACACACACACACTTGAAAACTATTAATTTAGTTCACTTTCAGCAGTGAGACCAAGGTGAATATTAAAGAGAAAATATTTTTATTTTTGTCCTAATATTGCCGTGTAATGGTCCTGTTGAAAGTTACCACAATGTCAAAAATGTGAAGCATCTTTCTGGGAAACATTTTTAAATGCTTGAATGTCTGAATACGGCTCTCACTGTGAATACAAAATAAGTTATTAATGATACAAAATGCAAAAGCAGAATTTTACCTGAAGAAAACCCTTAGATTGGACCAAACAAAGATATTTGAAAAATCTCCAACAGAGGGAGTCACAGTCAAGTGTCCGGGCTGTGATGCCTTCAGGTAACATTGTTGTCTTTTTCTCAGTGCGATTCAGGGTCGTCACCTTGGACTCGAAGCTGAAACCTGCTAATGGACTGGTGAGTATTAGAACCTTTGCACTTTTCTTTATTCATGTTTGCTTGTTTTTCACGATCAGTGTGATTTTATAAAACTAACTTCCACATCAAGGCCTCTTTCTAAGAAAACATGACACGTTCTCATACAAAATCAAACTGTTTGCATAGTAAAGGCCTAGCATTAGTTAAAGGGAAGCATATTCCTAACTAGTAATCTTGCACTACAATAAACATTTTAATGTTTCTGTCTGCACCTGACTTGTTTTAGACCTGTTGATATTTTTATATTCTGTTTTTATTTTTTTCTTCTTATATATATATTCTCTGTTGTTGTTTTTTTAATATATGGTATGCTTCCTTGTGTATGTTCCTTTGTACTGAAACTCTGGCACAACAATTTCCTGCAGGATCAATAAAGTTCTATCTTATCTTATTTTATCTGATCTTATCACCCACCCCCCTTGCAACACAGAGGCTGAAATCCTTTTATCATGGTGCAGCTCTAGTTTAAACCTCGTCAATGATTTTTCATTCGTTCAACCTTTATTTAAACAGGGAGTCCGAGTCACAAGGACTCATTTTCAAGAGAGATCTGATAAGACAGATAAAGTATAGAGTTCCACCAACAATAATTAAACAAAAGGTAATTAAAATAAAATAAAAGTAGTTATAAAAACAGTCAAATCAAGGTGCCATATAAAACAAGGTAAAATACTAAAAAAAAGAACATGTTTGCTTTTGATATTTTAAATTACTTTGATACGACTACACAGTCACTGAGATTAAATTTCATCTTAGCAGGTGCTTACCAGAAACTGCTGTAACCAAATTTAAACAATGTCTTCCATCAATGTTTTCCTCTGTCTTGCAGATTAACGCATCAGAGAACAGTGACTTAGATCATCTAGTTGATCATCTTATAACTTTGATGCAAACTTCACTTGATAAAGCTGCTCTGCTCAAAAAGAAAGTAGAGGAGATTAGCTCCTTGGTTCAATTCTGAGTTAAAAACAGACATCTAGAAAACTAGAAAGCAAATGACACTCCACTAGCATTGAGGAATCGTACTTATCCTGGAGATAGCCTGCTAACGCAAATAAAAGCTCTCCGTAAAGCTAGAACTTTATATTATTCATCTATAATTGGTGAGAATAAAAATAACTCCAGGATCCTTTTCAGTACCACAGCTAGACTAATGAAAACTCCCATCTCTGTTGATTCATAAATCCCTACAACTATAAGCAGTGATGGCTTCATGTGATTCTTTATAAATAAAATTGTTTCAATTTAGGGGAAAATTTCAAACCAACATTCCTAGTATCACTTGCAGTTCTGTGCCAGATGAAACCACTTTTAAAATGTCACTAGAACCTGATTTATGTTTGGACTGTTTTTGTTCTTTTGAGTTCTCTGAATTGTCAAAAACAGTCGCTTCATCCAAACCATCCACATGTCTGCTAGATCCTATCTCAACCAGGCTATTTAAAGACGTATTTCCCTTAATTAATAAACACATCTTGGATCTGCTTAATTTGTCTCTAATAAGTGGTCATGAAGTACCGAGCTTTAAGATTGCTGTAATTAAACCTTTACTTAAGAAACATAATATTGACCCAGGAATCCTAGCCAATTATAGGCCTATATCTAATTTAATTTTTATCTAAAAAATTCGGGAGGAAACCCAGAGGAAGACCCAGGACACGCTGGAGGGACTACGTTTCTCGGCTGGCCTGGGAACACCTTGGGATTCCCCCAGAGGAGCTGCTTCAAGTGGCTGGGGAGAGGGAAGTCTGGGCCTCCCTACTTAGGCTGCTACCCCCGCGACCCGACCCCGGATAAGCGGAAGAAAATGGATGGATGGATGGATCTAAAAAATTCTAGAGAAAATAGTTGTTAGTCATTTACGAGATCACTGGCAAATAAATACTCTGTTTGAAAAGTTTCTGTCAGGTTTTGGCAGGTGATCCCACACACCCACTACACAGCTGCTTCAGACTGCTGCCATCAGGGAGGAGACTGAGGAGTCTCCAGGCTCGAACCAGCAGACTGAGAGACAGCTCTGTTCATCAGGCAGTCAGAATGCTAAACACTCTGCCTGCTCTGCCTCCCCTCCCATTTGAACTGCCTTAACACAAAAAACTTTCTCACACATTACCACTCAACACAAAGATTTTAACACTGGACTCTGTGTCATCAAACGGGTTATTCACTAAACTCTCGGTCATGTGCTCATTCAGTTTGCACTACTTCTCATATTTGCACTAATGTTTGTATTACATTACTGCCTATAGTCATACTACTGTTTACATTCACTGTTTACATTTATTAATACTGTTTACATTTATTACTACTGTTTACATTTATTACTACTGTTTACATTTATTACTACTGTTTACATTTATTACTACTGTTTACATTTATTACATACTGTTTACATTTATTACTACTGTTTACATTTATTACTACTGTTTACATTTATTACTACTGTTTACATTTATTACTACTGTTTACATTTATTAATACTGTTTACATTTATTACTACTGCTTTACATTTATTACTACTGTTTACATTTACACTACTTTTATCTACACTACTGCAGATACATATACAGCATTCTCTGACTAGCCTTATCTAAGGATGCCAAATGTGCCTTATGTGCCTTACTGCATATGCCACTTTGCCTCTATACCAACATCAACTACCTCATACATATACTGTGTACATTAACTTATATGCTGCTGTGCCACTCTTTGCAAATGTCAATGCTAGAAACTTCAGTTTATTTTATAGATTTACTTTTTATACTTTTTATACTACTATGCAAAAACTCAGGACAGTATTACACTTTTATTATTTCATTTTATGCTTATGTTCATTGGGTGTTTGGTGTTTCAGTGTTGGTGTAAATTTTCATACTTTTATACTATTATGAAAAAACTCAGGACAGTGTTACACTTTTTTACTATTTTATGCTTATGTTTATTAAATGTTTTAGTGTTTAGTGTTTAGATGGTTACTGTTGCACCGAGGGACTGAGAGAAATGCAATTTCGGTCCTGTGTATGTCCTGTACATATTGCAGTTCTGACAATAAAGTTGACTTTGACTTTGACTTTGAGCTCACCACAGCATTAAATCAGCTCTAAAATGGTTTAAATCATATCTATCTGATACATTCCAATTTGTAAATGTAAATAATTGAATCTTCTTTATACACATACGTTAGTCACGGAGTTCCTCAAGGTTCAGTGCTTGGAACATTACTCTTTACTTTATGTATGCTTCCATTAGGTAAAGTTACTAAACAGCATGAGATACATTTTCTTTGTTATTCTGATGATACACAATTACATTTGTCCATGAAACCCAATTCAATTCAGCTCATTCTCAATCAGTTCATCTGGACAGTTTCTTTTTAGTAGAAACGTTTCACCCTCACTCCAGAGGGCTTCGTCAGTCAGAGTAGTCCAAAGCAAACTGAAGCTACCCCACCAAGTAAACAACTTAAGTGGACCAACCAGTTTGCTGTAGCCAAGATGGTTTCTGGGGGCTTGTCCCTCGTCGACTCCTCCCAGGCAGGCAGACATGTCCAAAGTGGTTCAAGACAAGAAAGTTAATTCTCAATAGTCCAGGTATCAAATCCGCTCATTCTCAATCAGTTCATCTGGACAGTTTCTTTTTAGTAGAAACGTTTCACCCTCACTCCAGAGGGCTTCGTCAGTCAGAGTAGTCCAAAGCAAACTGAAGCTACCCCACCAAGTAAACAACTTAAGTGGACCAACCAGTTTGCTGTAGCCAAGATGGTTTCTGGGGGCTTGTCCCTCGTCGACTCCTCCCAGGCAGGCAGACATGTCCAAAGTGGTTCAAGACAAGAAAGTTAATTCTCAATAGTCCAGGTATCAAATCCGCTCATTCTCAATCAGTTCATCTGGACAGTTTCTTTTTAGTAGAAACGTTTCACCCTCACTCCAGAGGGCTTCGTCAGTCAGAGTAGTCCAAAGCAAACTGAAGCTACCCCACCAAGTAAACAACTTAAGTGGACCAACCAGTTTGCTGTAGCCAAGATGGTTTCTGGGGGCTTGTCCCTCGTCGACTCCTCCCAGGCAGGCAGACATGTCCAAAGTGGTTCAAGACAAGAAAGTTAATTCTCAATAGTCCAGGTATCAAATCCGCTCATTCTCAATCAGTTCATCTGGACAGTTTCTTTTTAGTAGAAACGTTTCACCCTCACTCCAGAGGGCTTCGTCAGTCAGAGTAGTCCAAAGCAAACTGAAGCTACCCCACCAAGTAAACAACTTAAGTGGACCAACCAGTTTGCTGTAGCCAAGATGGTTTCTGGGGGCTTGTCCCTCGTCGACTCCTCCCAGGCAGGCAGACATGTCCAAAGTGGTTCAAGACAAGAAAGTTAATTCTCAATAGTCCAGGTATCAAATCCGCTCATTCTCAATCAGTTCATCTGGACAGTTTCTTTTTAGTAGAAACGTTTCACCCTCACTCCAGAGGGCTTCGTCAGTCAGAGTAGTCCAAAGCAAACTGAAGCTACCCCACCAAGTAAACAACTTAAGTGGACCAACCTGGACTATTGAGAATTAACTTTCTTGTCTTGAACCACTTTGGACATGTCTGCCTGCCTGGGAGGAGTCGACGAGGGACAAGCCCCCAGAAACCATCTTGGCTACAGCAAACTGGTTGGTCCACTTAAGTTGTTTACTTGGTGGGGTAGCTTCAGTTTGCTTTGGACTACTCTGACTGACGAAGCCCTCTGGAGTGAGGGTGAAACGTTTCTACTAAAAAGAAACTGTCCAGATGAACTGATTGAGAATGAGCGGATTTGATACCTGGACTATTGAGAATGAACTTTCTTGTCTTGAACCACTTTGGACATGTCTGCCTGCCTGGGAGGAGTCGACGAGGGACAAGCCCCCAGAAACCATCTTGGCTACAGCAAACTGGTTGGTCCACTTAAGTTGTTTACTTGGTGGGGTAGCTTCAGTTTGCTTTGGACTACTCTGACTGACGAAGCCCTCTGGAGTGAGGGTGAAACGTTTCTACTAAAAAGAAACTGTCCAGATGAACTGATTGAGAATGAGCGGATTTGATACCTGGACTATTGAGAATTAACTTTCTTGTCTTGAACCACTTTGGACATGTCTGCCTGCCTGGGAGGAGTCGACGAGGGACAAGCCCCCAGAAACCATCTTGGCTACAGCAAACTGGTTGGTCCACTTAAGTTGTTTACTTGGTGGGGTAGCTTCAGTTTGCTTTGGACTACTCTGACTGACGAAGCCCTCTGGAGTGAGGGTGAAACGTTTCTACTAAAAAGAAACTGTCCAGATGAACTGATTGAGAATGAGCGGATTTGATACCTGGACTATTGAGAATTAACTTTCTTGCCAATTCAATTCAGTTTATTCAATTCCATTCAGTTTATTTATATAGCGCCAAATCACAACAAAGTTGTTTCAGGGTATGCTGGTGAAGATTCTCAGTCGTCCAGGACATGATAAAATCAAAAAAGGTGTTCAATACAAGAACAACTGGACTTTATTTGTTACATAAAACGTTTCGCTTCCCATCCGGTGAGCTTTTTCAATTCAATGAGCAGACTGTGGCTACTTTCACACTGCAGGTCTTAATTCTGCAGGTCGTTTTTTTTTTATCCGATCTTTTGGTGTGAATGTTCACACTACATTTTAAATGCGACCTGCATCAGACTCCAGTGTGAACGATCTAAATTGCAGAAGCGACCCGCATGTGCAGAAGAAAACGTGTCTCAGAACGTGACGTGACACGCAGCACCCTGTGTTTGCGCAAGTAAACATGGACGCGACAGTTTTCAGTGTGTGTTTGGTAATTTTGAAGTTGTTGTCCAATCGGGGAAAGCTAAACATCCAAATGATTAAAGGAAAAAGAAAACTGAGAAGAAAGCAAACGAAAAGTCTGGCGCAGAACTGTGACGTCGGTCTCACATCGGTGATGCAAAAGTCAGATGTAAGTCACATGAGCGTTCACACCGTAGTCGCTTTGAAAACATCAGATATATATATCCAATTTAAAACCACATACTGAAACGGCCTGGGTCGGATTTGAAAAAATTGGAATTGTTACGTTCAGACTGTCATAAAAAAATCAGATATGGGTCAGATTGGGCAAAAAAAATTGGCTTTGGGTCAGATGGGGCAAAAAAATCGGATATGGGTCAGATTGGGCAAAAAAAATTGGCTTTGGGTCAGATGGGGCAAAAAAATCGGATTTGGGCCGGATTTGCCTGCAGTGTGAATGCTGCCTGTGTGCGCGTGGAGTTATAACAGTCTTAGATGTCACGCACCAACCTATGTAAATTGAAAGCTGAGATAACACATTCACGTAAATTGACGAATCACACCTTACCAGTAGGGGTTTGACAGAAGACACACAACTGTATGTAAATTGACAAATCACACCTCACACACCAACAGCAGAGGCTTCTCCAATCTTTGCTAGTCTAATTCCTAGACAAGACACCTCTGCTCCCATCCGGTGTAAAAAATCTGGGAATCAGCCCCAAAACAGCGTTATAAGTCTTGGAAAGTTGAAATCTCAGGCCTCCTCCTCTATTAAGCAAGGGCCGTTCTTTCTTGATATAAACAGCTTCCTTCACACCCATCTCAAACCATCTTGGTCCAAAATTTGCACATTCTGGTCCTCAAAAGAGTGCCCCTTGTCCGTGAGGTGGAAGTGAACAGCTGAGTTTTGTCCAGAGGAGGTGACTCTCCAATGTTGGGACATTCGTCTGTGAATGGGTTGTTTTGGGCTTTCCAGACCTCTACATTGGGGAAACTAGAGAAGCCAGCAGACACGTTAAATATTCACTTCATTGATGTCTCATATCCTGTCCTGAGCAAGCAAAATGACAACAGTGGAAAGGAAAAACTCATTTTTAAAAGGAAGAAACCTCCAGCAGAACCAGGCTCAGGACAAGAGTTCATCTGCTTTGACCAGTTAGGTTTGAGAGGCCAAGAAGGAGAGGCAAACGAATACAGAGTGGTAGGTCCCTAACTTTTTCTGATGCTGAGAAACTCGTCCATGCTTTTGTCTCCTCCAGGCTCGACTACTGCAACTCCCTGTTTATTGGAATCCCTGGTAAAAACCTTCAGAATCTTCAATATATTCAAAACAGTGCAGCAAGGATCTTGTTGAGAGTTCGTAAATTTGAACATATTACGCCCATTCTCCATAACCTTCATTGGCTTCCTGTCACCTACAGAATTCAGTACAAAACTGCTCTCATTACACATCAATGCTTACACGGAACTTCACCAGATTATCTGAAGGATATTCTTATTCCATACTCATCCACCCGTTCGCTGCGGTCACAGAACAGCAATCTCCTTCACATTCCGAGAACCAAATTAAGGACCATGGGAGACCGGGCTTTCAGTGTGGCTGCCCCCCGCCTGTGGAACTCTCTTCCTGACTGTCTGAGAGCCCCACAGTCTGTGGTTGACTTTAAGAGCGGCTTGAAGACCTTTCTTTTCAACCGAGCATACTCTACCTCCTCATGATTCTACTTTTGATCTTAGTTGATACTGTTATTGATTTTACTTGTTTTATTATTTGTTTTATTGACATTTAATTCTGTTGCACTTTGTAGCACTTTGAGATTTTCATTAATGAAAAGTGCGTTATAAATTGAATTCATTATTATTATTATAATATACTGTAGGTGCAGGTGTACCTGAAAGACAAAAAATACATGTTAAGGATAGAAAAAATAATTACAAATACAAAACAGTTTGAGCAGAATAAGTAAAAACTGTAGCAGAGTGATTAATGTTTTTCTTTAAAATTTGTACTTTTGTTGGATGTAACTGGGACCCTGCATACATAGTTTCGTCCCACATCATCTACCACGTGTGGTGCGTATGACAAATAAATCTCTCTGAATCTGAAAAAATGTGGGCAGTTTATCCTCCAGCAGTCTAAGCCTATAGCAGCATAACTAAGGGACAGCTCAGGAAACCCAAGCCGACCCTAACTACAGGATTTAGCAAAAAGGAAAGTCTTAAAACTGGACAATGTGTCAGCCTCACGGACAGAAACTGGAAGTTGGTTCCACTAGAGAGGAGCCTGAGAACTGAAAGCTCTGCCTCCCATTTTGTTTTTGGAAACTCTAGGAACCGGGAGTAAACCTGCCTTAGAGCAAAGTGCTCTGTTGGGAAAATATGGAACAATAAGATTTATAATATAAGATGGAGATAGGTTGTTGAGAGCTTTGTAGATTAGAAGTAGGATTTTGAATTCTATTTTGGATTTGACAGAAAACCAATGGAGAGAAGCTAAAACTGGAGAGAATTGATCTCTCCTACTAACTCCAGTTAAGACTCTGGCAGCCGCATTTTGGATCAACTGAAGAATTTTTAGAATCAAAATCAGAATAAGCTGTATTATCATTGCACCGAGATACAACGAGAACATGTACGTACAGTCGTTCGAAAGATTGGCTGAGTTGCTACTATGAAAGTGCGGCCCTCTTATTCTTATTCAGAATAATATTTTGCTTAGATGAGAAAAGGGAAGAAAACATGAGGAGAGATGGGATAAAAAAAAGATCTCTCACACCTTGTCCTAGACAGGGCACAATTTGAGGCATCAAAATACTACCACACAATGCGCATATGATACATAAACATATAGGCCGGTGAAGACATTGAATTTTAAGGGAAGGTCGTAGCATAGTCCAGAGCTCCCCCTCTCAGCAATTGTCCAGATAAGAGGTGTTATTTATCATCAGCTCGGATGAGGCTCCGTCACATGTCCATGGCCTTGGGGAAGGGAGAGGTGAGGAGATAGACAGAGCATCTTTGTATTTTTTTTTTATCAAAACATGCCAGGTGGAGTTGAGATAACTCCATCGTCAAGGCCACAGTTTGGGTCAGGCAGAACTCTTGAATTGCTGTTTCTGCCTTTTAGAGTTTTGCTAGTATATTTCTCAGATGGAACTCCAAACAGCGGAATTGATTCCTTACGCCAAAGTAGAGCCCATAGATTTTCCAAGATTATTCCCACCTTCATGTGTGCTGCTAGAGAGTCCACAGTCCTGATAAACAGCCTGCTCCAACTCTCTGACACAGTTCAAAGTCAAAGTCAACTTTATTGTCAGAACTGCAATATGTACAGGACATACACAGGATTGAAATTGCGTTTCTCTCAGTCCCTCGGTGCAACAGTAACCATTTAAACACTAAAATACTGAAACATTTAATAAACATAAGCATAAAATAGTAAAAGTGTAACACTGTCCTGAGTTTTTGCATAGTAGTATAAAAGTATGAAAATTTACACCAACACTAAAACTAAAACACTAAACATTTAATGAACATAAGCATAAAAGTGTAATACTGTCCTGAGTTTTTGCATAGTAGTATAAAAAATATAAAACGTATATCTATAGTTGTACATAATTCATATATCAGTTGTACATAATTCAGTCTGAGTGCTGCCAAGCTTTGACACATCTACACAAATTTGTAGACGATCCAGATTTCACCAAGCCAAATAGCAAAAAAAAAAAAAGTGTCATCATAAATCCAATTTGTTTCCGTCGAGGTAAGAGAGTTCTCCTTACCTTGACTTCCTGTTGGGAGAAGTTGATCAATTTTTTTGAGAGACCAGCTGATCAAATCCTTTGAATTAGGAAGGTATGCAGGAAAAAAATAAGGCTCTTTAAGGGTTCACAGGACGAAAGAGTGCAAGCAGGGAAGTGGGGTACGGAGCGCCAGGAGACACGTCTGACTTCACTGGAGTACAGAGAGAGAGAGAGAGAGAAAAGTATTTGGACTCCCAGATAACAAACCATTGCAATAGTCCAGTCTAGACGTGACAAATACATGAACCAGTTATTTAGCATAATTTTTAGGTACGATGTTTCTAATTTTAGTGATATTACATAGGTGGAGGAAGGTGGTTCTATTAACATTTTTAACGTGGGGGATAAAAGACATGTCCTGATCAAAAATAACACCAAGATTTTTAACATTAGAACTGGAGGCCCTGTTAATGCCATCTAAGAAGGGCAACATACTGAAAAATGTATTCCTAAGATGCTCAGGTCCAAAAAAAAAAACTCAGTCTTGTCTGTATTCAAAAGGAGAAAATTAAGGGTCTTCCAGGTTTTTATGTCTTTAAGACAGTCTTGTAGTCTAAGTAGCTGATTGGATTCATTTGGTTTTGTGGACAAATATAATTGTGTATCATCAGCATAAAAATTTAAATATATCACATGCTGTTTAATACACACTCTTACACACCTTGACAACACTTCAACCTGTCGTAATACCAGGTAATACACACCCTTACACACCTCGACAACACTTCAACCTGTCGCAATACCAGGTAATACACACCCTTACACACCTTAACAACACTTCAACCTGTCGCAATTCCAGGTAATACACAGTTACACACCCTTACACACCTTGACAACACTTCAACCAGTCGCAATACCAGGTAATACACACCCTTACACACCTCGACAACACTTTTACCTGTTGCAATACCAGATATTACACACCTCCACATTCATGGATGGAGGATGGTCACATTTACGCAAGAAGGTTCTGTGCGAAGTCCTTTTCTCCTCCTCCTCTCCAAATATTGTCCCTAGTCAGCAGCTGCACACTGAGAAACACCCCCTCTCCTCTCCGACAGAAACAGAAACGATCATTTATTCAACAGAATAAATAAATGCAGGAGCGGAGAAGAGTTCAGTTCAGAACCGTGAAGTGAGAAGAGGGAGGAGGGGGGTTTAGGACACCTGACAGAATTGGAGATGCTCATTAACACACAACCTGCTGTTTTTCTCCAAAATAGTAATTTTATTAAGTGTTTACAAATGTAGGTAAATGTTGATGTATAACACCCTGATATAATACACCAAAATACAGGAAATGGCATCTCTGTTACCCATAATGTTCTGTGAGACGACCC
>JBBPBX010041434.1:0-12075 GCA_038048925.1 Garcialebias charrua
TTGTGCGCTATTGTTATGTAAAAGGGGCGTTCTAGGAGACATTCCTGCGATGACGTCACAAAATTAGCAAGCGGAAGTACCCGGATGTCCCGTGAAGAAACAGTGCGAATGTTAAACTCACTTTTTAAACAAATTTTCATTAAATTATCATTTTGTTTGCAACAATGAACATAGTTGAATGATACAAGATATGTTGTGTCATTTCATGCAAAGTTCATAAATCATGTCACCCACCCATTAAGCATACGATGTAATTATGACAGAACATTGAGGACGTACCTAAAAAAGTTAAGTCTGGTCCTCTGGACATTGTTCAGTCTGAGAACTCCTCAGACTGAAGAATGTCCAGAGGACCAGACTTAACTTTTTTAGATGTTTCTACCTGGATTATTGAGCAGCATCAGGATACCCTGATTATGTCATCATAAATACAGATTAATGTAATCTGCAGATCAAATTTAGACTTTATTTGAGGTCCTCACAAACATGATTTCTTTTTTCTTTTACTGTATTAAACTTAAAGCTTCACAAACCAGTTATGTTAGAATCCATCTACCAGTTTTACATTTATAGTCCACTTGATGTCGCAGTAGAACAAATGAAGTCATGAGTCTATTGAATGGAAAGCTTCAGTGCTTCATGAAGCTTCAGCTCACCATCACTAGCTTGAAGTTCAGGCATGAGATAAGAAAACGATGATGGCTGGACAATCAGGGCCCATGAGTGGTGTAATAATCTGGCGCCGACTGAGTGTGGGCATGGAGTTTAAGTCGTGGAGACAACCTGTGAGTGGCATGAAGGTTGATGGTGGTGAATCAGCTGAGTGGGCGTGGTGACGGAGAAGGGACATGAGCAGACTTGAAAAAGACTGTTCAATAATAAATCAATCTGAAATGGGTTGTAAGCTCAAGCGAACATAAAGCAATATAAAGTATATTATACTGTACATAGTAAATAAACATCTCACATGAGGAACATGGAGAGCATGACTTGGCCTATTAGCTTTAAGAGCGTGGTGACCAGATCTCTGACGTTAAATGGGGACATTTCCAGCTCGGAGACCAAAAATAATAAAATGTCATCGAGATGAAATTAAAAACAGGGACAGTTACCATTTCATTTATTTTTACATTTTTAGTCACGTTCAAACAATAAACATCAAATGTAACAGCAGGGATGTGTCTCCACACACATTTCCTAAGAGTAATAAAACAAACAAGGGCATTTGCGGTGGCGACCGAGCGGACGAGCTGGAGCTCCCGCGGTCGCCACAATAAGGCCGGAGCGGCGCTTTGCTGCGAGGGCCTCAATATCAATGAAGTGCTCAGTGATGAAGCACACCAAATCTCGTCCAGATCGGATGATGTATCACTGAGATATAACTGTAGGAATAATATAGGGGGCGCTGTGGAGGGTATTGACCACTTATCATGGATGCCTGTTGAAGTGGTGGATAATGATCGATCGTAGCGATGTTGGTGCACCTCGGTTCAAATCTGTGGAATTTAGAGCTAAACGTATGGCGACGGCGTCACGTCTGAGATCGTCACGCCACCACGCCCACATCCTCCAGTGAAAACTGTTTGTAATTTAAAGTAAATCAGAACAACTTGTTATATGTCTTAACACAAGATCATCCTGATTAGTTCAAGGGTGTCAGAGGGGGAGCATTCCAAGTTAAAAAAGTGACTTCCTGTTTTGAGGGGGCGGGGCTTCGCTGACCTATCAACATGACCACAGAAGATCTTTGGGAATCCAACAGGGATGACTCTTGCCAAGTTTGGTACATTTTGGTCTTTCAATGTGAAAGTTATAGCGGTTTGAAATTTATGGCGTGAATTGCAAGTTTGAGGCCTGGACACGCCCCTTTAACATAAATAAAAACGCAAGCTTTTGATAACTTTTACTGTCCAATGTGTTAAGGGCATATTAACCAGGTTTGAAGGCAATCCTTCAAAATTCCTAGGAGGAGTTCGTTAAAATCTGCAATTAGAAACTCCCAAAAATGACCCTAGGGTTATTGTACCATCACATATCTCCTGTAGGGTTATTGTACCATCACATATCTCCTGTAGGGTTATTGTACCATCACATATCTCCTGTAGGGTTATTGGACCATCACATATCTCCTGTAGGGTTATTGGACCATCACATATCTCCTGTAGGGTTATTGTACCATCACATATCTCCTGTAGGGTTATTGGACCATCACATATCTCCTGTAGGGTTATTGTACCATCACATATCTCCTGTAGGGTTATTGGACCATCACATATCTCCTGTAGGGTTATTGGACCATCACATATCTCCTGTAGGGTTATTGGACCATCACATATCTCCTGTAGGGTTATTGGACCATCACATATCTCCTGTAGGGTTATTGGACCATCACATATCTCCTGTAGGGTTATTGTACCATCACATATCTCCTGTAGGGTTATTGGACCATCACATATCTCCTGTAGGGTTATTGGACCATCACATATCTCCTGTAGGGTTATTGTACCATCACATATCTCCTGTAGGGTTATTGGACCATCACATATCTCCTGTAGGGTTATTGGACCATCACATATCTCCTGTAGGGTTATTGGACCATCACATATCTCCTGTAGGGTTATTGGACCATCACATATCTCCTGTAGGGTTATTGGACCATCACATATCTCCTGTAGGGTTATTGTACCATCACATATCTCCTGTAGGGTTATTGGACCATCACATATCTCCTGTAGGGTTATTGGACCATCACATATCTCCTGTAGGGTTATTGGACCATCACATATCTCCTGTAGGGTTATTGTACCATCACATATCTCCTGTAGGGTTATTGTACCATCACATATCTCCTGTAGGGTTATTGGACCATCACATATCTCCTGTAGGGTTATTGGACCATCACATATCTCCTGTAGGGTTATTGGACCATCACATATCTCCTGTAGGGTTATTGGACCATCACATATCTCCTGTAGGGTTATTGGACCATCACATATCTCCTGTAGGGTTATTGTACCATCACATATCTCCTGTAGGGTTATTGTACCATCACATATCTCCTGTAGGGTTATTGTACCATCACATATCTCCTGTAGGGTTATTGGACCATCACATATCTCCTGTAGGGTTATTGTACCATCACATATCTCCTGTAGGGTTATTGGACCATCACATATCTCCTGTAGGGTTATTGTACCATCACATATCTCCTGTAGGGTTATTGGACCATCACATATCTCCTGTAGGGTTATTGGACCATCACATATCTCCTGTAGGGTTATTGTACCATCACATATCTCCTGTAGGGTTATTGGACCATCACATATCTCCTGTAGGGTTATTGTACCATCACATATCTCCTGTAGGGTTATTGGACCATCACATATCTCCTGTAGGGTTATTGGACCATCACATATCTCCTGTAGGGTTATTGTACCATCACATATCTCCTGTAGGGTTATTGGACCATCACATATCTCCTGTAGGGTTATTGTACCATCACATATCTCCTGTAGGGTTATTGGACCATCACATATCTCCTGTAGGGTTATTGGACCATCACATATCTCCTGTAGGGTTATTGGACCATCACATATCTCCTGTAGGGTTATTGTACCATCACATATCTCCTGTAGGGTTATTGGACCATCACATATCTCCTGTAGGGTTATTGTACCATCACATATCTCCTGTAGGGTTATTGTACCATCACATATCTCCTGTAGGGTTATTGGACCATCACATATCTCCTGTAGGGTTATTGGACCATCACATATCTCCTGTAGGGTTATTGTACCATCACATATCTCCTGTAGGGTTATTGGACCATCACATATCTCCTGTAGGGTTATTGGACCATCACATATCTCCTGTAGGGTTATTGGACCATCACATATCTCCTGTAGGGTTATTGGACCATCACATATCTCCTGTAGGGTTATTGGACCATCACATATCTCCTGTAGGGTTATTGGACCATCACATATCTCCTGTAGGGTTATTGGACCATCACATATCTCCTGTAGGGTTATTGTACCATCACATATCTCCTGTAGGGTTATTGGACCATCACATATCTCCTGTAGGGTTATTGGACCATCACATATCTCCTGTAGGGTTATTGTACCATCACATATCTCCTGTAGGGTTATTGTACCATCACATATCTCCTGTAGGGTTATTGTACCATCACATATCTCCTGTAGGGTTATTGGACCATCACATATCTCCTGTAGGGTTATTGGACCATCACATATCTCCTGTAGGGTTATTGGACCATCACATATCTCCTGTAGGGTTATTGTACCATCACATATCTCCTGTAGGGTTATTGTACCATCACATATCTCCTGTAGGGTTATTGTACCATCACATATCTCCTGTAGGGTTATTGTACCATCACATATCTCCTGTAGGGTTATTGGACCATCACATATCTCCTGTAGGGTTATTGGACCATCACATATCTCCTGTAGGGTTATTGTACCATCACATATCTCCTGTAGGGTTATTGGACCATCACATATCTCCTGTAGGGTTATTGTACCATCACATATCTCCTGTAGGGTTATTGGACCATCACATATCTCCTGTAGGGTTATTGGACCATCACATATCTCCTGTAGGGTTATTGTACCATCACATATCTCCTGTAGGGTTATTGGACCATCACATATCTCCTGTAGGGTTATTGTACCATCACATATCTCCTGTAGGGTTATTGTACCATCACATATCTCCTGTAGGGTTATTGGACCATCACATATCTCCTGTAGGGTTATTGGACCATCACATATCTCCTGTAGGGTTATTGGACCATCACATATCTCCTGTAGGGTTATTGGACCATCACATATCTCCTGTAGGGTTATTGGACCATCACACATCTCCTGTAGGGTTATTGGACCATCACACTTCTCCTGTAGGGTTGTTGTACCATCATATATCTCCTTGTCATCTTCATTGATTTTAACGTTACTTAGAGAATTGAGAAATAAAGTTGCTGAGTGCTGGCAGTACAGTATTTGGTTTTTATAAGGCTTGCTATAGAAATTGGAGCAGAAATGTGCAGTTCTACTTGGATCATCAGTTAAAACACTGCTAAGATTGAGTTGTTTGATTAAGTTGAGTTTTCCATGATGTCTTTCTGAAAAATTAGACTGAATTCCAGTGGTGTGATTTAAAAAATTACAAGTTGTGTTACTGTACTTACGTACAGTTTTCATGTATGTGTACTTCACTTACGTAGAGTTAAACATACGTACTTTGGACTACTCCGCTACATTTTACATGAAGTATCTGTACTTTCTCCTACACTACATTTCTATAATGCGTTGCGTTACATGTTAGTGGTGGGCGGACCAATACAAATATTGATAATATCAATATGATCATTGGTATTGATATTGATTAATACCAGTGTAATGAAATGGATACTTTAGCTTCAGTTTCTCTCCTGTATGCACTGCTGCTGTTTCATCAAAGATACAAGCCGAGTCTCTGTGTAGGTGCCACTCCTGTCACAGCACACAGCAGGTAACTTTGCTCCGTCCCTACCCACAGTGGGTTTTTTTTGTATGACTCAGCGGCACCAGACAAGCAAGTAGGCAAACAAGCAGTCCCCACGACCCAGCAGCAGCATAAGCAGCGCCGAGACGGACAAGAGAAATGACAGAGAGGGAGAGGAGCGCTGTGCAGCTGCAGGCCAAAAATGAAACGACAGCAAGCTGTTTAATTTGTAAAAAGGCTGTAAGATACAGTGGTAACACAACAAATTTATACAAGCACATGAAAAATCATGTGGAAGGATGATCCAAAGGAAAAAATCACAAAACATTTAAACGTCATCAAAATTCACAGCAAGTATTAAAAAATATTGTATCATGTCAGTATTGGCAATACTGGACCTGTATTTACTTGGTATCGATCAATACCCAATTTTGTAGTATCGCACACCACTGTTACACGTTACATTCACATTGCTGTTTTCTGATTTGTTCGTTTGTTTGAAAGTAACCAATGGTGAGAGGCAAAGTGGGCAGGTAACATTAGACCCACCTTCAAAAAGAGCTGGGCCAGGGACGTATATTCTAGTATTTGTCTCGGAGCTGGGTGCACCAATAGCACCGCTAACACACCCAAAATGGATTCCACTGTGGAGAGTCGGCCCAAGTAGGTACCAAGTAGGTATCTGGGGGCCACATCTGATTGGACGATATAAAATGGGCGTTTCTGGCGGGCCACATCTGATTAAACGATAGAAAAATGGGCGTGGCTCTACAAACGCCTGTTCTCCAGAAACACCCACTTTTGGTCTTCAGAGAAGCCCTTCTCAGTCAGCCAGAGATACCCATGGCCTTACTGAAAGACTGTTCAGTTCAGCAGGACAGATTCTCTCTCCCAAAAGAGTCAGCCTGGACTCAAAAACTTTGAAAACAAACTTCTTCTGAACAAGAAATTCTTGCTGCAACATTAAAATGTAAATGGTAAATGGAGCTTACTTATATAGCGCTTTCCAACCCCCTATGAGGGGCCACAAAGCGCTTCACAGTACCAGCCATACACACATTCATACACCGGTAGTGGTAGTCTGCCATGCAAGGCGTTGCCAGTCCTACCGGATGTGTCAGTTCATGGATGCTAGGAGACAAGAGATGTCTCCAAATGTCTCAACACTCAGGTCCAAGTTTTGAAAATGTTGTCAGGAAGTTAAAATATTGTTCACTATTGATCCATTACAAGTTGACTAGACAGTATTTTAACTAGAGTTTAAGACAAACTGGAGTTGAAATGATCAGATGTTCCTTTGTTAGTTGTGTCTGATGCTCCTTTTTTCAAACAGAACTTTTACTTAAATGTGTTTACTGCAGTTAAAATGACACAATAGTTTTACTTTGTGTTAAACAAAACTTTCAAAGATCATTCTTCTTTCTTATTTTGCTTAATGACATTTAACTCTGCATGTGCTCTTGGCACCAGGACACCCTAGGTCGCAGTTCGATGATCAACTTTGTTGTCGTCTCATCTGATCTGCGGCCGCATGTCCTGGACACTCGGGTGAAGAGAGGGGCGGAGCTGTCAACTGACCACTACCTGGTGGTGAGTTGGCTCCGATGGTGGGGGAGGATGCCGGTCAGACCTGGCAGACCCAAACGTATTGTGAGGGTCTGCTGGGAACGTCTGGCAGAGTCTCCCGTAAGACGGAGCTTTAACTCCCACCTCCGGGAGAGCTTTGAACACGTTCCGAGGGAGGCGGGGGACATGGAGTCCGAGTGGGCCGTGTTCCGCGCCTCTATTGTCGAGGCAGCTTATCGGAGCTGTGGCCGCAAGGTTGTTGGTGCCTGTCGTGGTGGCAACCCTCGAACCCGGTGGTGGACACCGGCAGTGAGGGATGCTGTCAGGCTGAAGAAGGAGTCCTATTGGGCCTTTTTGGCTTGTGGGACCCCGGAAGCAGCTGATAGGTACCGGCAGTCCAAGCGGCATGCGGCTCGGGTGGTTGCTGAGGCAAAAACTCGGGCGTGGGAGGAGTTCGGAGAGGCCATGGAGAATGACTTCCGTACGGCTTCGAGGCGATTCTGGTCCACCATCCGGCGTCTCAGGGGGGGAAAGAGGTACGCGACCAACACCATTTATGGTGGGGGTGGCGTGCTGCTGACCTCAACTCGGGATGTTGTGAGTCGGTGGGCGGAATACTTCGAAGACCTCCTCAATCCTACTGGCACGTCTTCCACTGAGGAAGCGGAGCCTGGGGACTTTGGGTCGGGTTCTCCGATCTCTGGTGCTGAGGTCGCCGAGGTGGTTAAAAAGCTCCGCGGTGGCAAGGCTCCGGGGGTGGATGAGATTCGCCCGGAGTTCCTTAGGGCTCTGGATGTTGTAGGGTTGTGTTGGCTTACGCGACTCTGCAATATCGCGTGGACATCGGGGGCAGTTCCCTTGGATTGGCAGACTGGGGTGGTGGTTCCCCTATTTAAAAAGGGGGACCGTAGGGTGTGTTCCAACTATAGGGGGATCACACTCTTAAGCCTCCCTGGTAAGGTCTATTCAGGGGTTCTGGAGAGGAGGGTCCGTCGGATAGTCGAACCTCGGATTCAGGAGGAGCAGTGTGGTTTTCGTCCTGGTCGTGGAACACTGGACCAGCTCTACACCCTCAGCAGGGTCCTGGAGGGTGCGTGGGAGTTTGCCCAACCAGTTTACATGTGCTTTGTGGACTTGGAAAAGGCATTCGACCGCGTCCCTCGGGGGGTTCTGTGGGGGGTACTCCGGGAGTATGGGGTACCAGGCCCATTGATATGGGCTGTTAGGTCCCTGTACGACCGGTGTCAGAGCTTGGTCCGCATTGCCGGCAGTAAGTCAGGCTCGTTTCCGGTGAGAGTTGGACTCCGCCAAGGTTGCCCTTTGTCACCGATTCTGTTCATAACTTTTATGGACAGAATTTCTAGGCGCAGCCAAGGTGTTGAGAGGATCCGTTTTGGTGGCCTTAGAATCGCTTCTCTGTTTTTTGCAGATGATGTGGTCCTATTGGCTTCATCAGTTCGTGATCTACAGCTTTCACTGGAGCGGTTTGCAGCTGAATGTGATGCGGCCGGGATGAGGATCAGTTCCTCCAAATCCGAGGCCATGGTCTTGAGCCGGAAAAGGGTAGCATGCCCTCTCCGGGTCGGGGAGGAGGTCCTGCCCCAAGTGGAGGAGTTTAAGTATCTCGGGATCTTGTTCACGAATGAGGGAAAACTGGAGCGTGAGATCGATAGGCGGATAGGTGCAGCGTCCGCAGTGAAGCGGGCGCTGTACCGGTCTGTCGTGGTGAAGAGAGAGCTGAGTCAAAAGGCAAAGCTCTCAATTTACCGATCGATCTACGTTCCCACCCTCATCTATGGTCATGAGCTTTGGGTTGTGACCGAAAGAACGAGATCTCGGATACAAGCGGCTGAAATGAGTTTTCTCCGCAGGGTGTCTGGACTCTCCCTTAGAGATAGGGTGAGAAGCTCAGTCATCCGGGAGGGACTCGGAGTAGAGCCGCTGCTTCTCCACATCGAGAGGAGCCAGTTGAGGTGGCTCGGGCATCTGGTTAGGATGCCTCCTGGACGCCTCCCTGGTGAGGTGTTCCGGGCATGTCCCACCGGGAGGAGACCCAGAGGAAGACCCAGGATACGCTGGAGGGACTATGTTTCTCGGCTGGCCTGGGAACGCCTTGGGATTCCCCCAGAGGAGCTGCTCCAAGTGGCTGGGGAGAGGGAAGTCTGGGCCTCCCTACTTAGGCTGCTACCCCCGCGACCCGACCCCGGATAAGCGGAAGAAAATGGATGGATGGATGGAACTCTGCATGTCATCCCTGAAATTCTGATGCACAGTCCAAGTTTGAATGGTGTCACACAATAAAAACATGCATTATCT
The DNA here is from genome assembly GCA_038048925.1 of Garcialebias charrua. Taxonomy (NCBI): domain Eukaryota; kingdom Metazoa; phylum Chordata; class Actinopteri; order Cyprinodontiformes; family Rivulidae; genus Garcialebias; species Garcialebias charrua. Next base: position 9,391 of record JBBPBX010041434.1, read on the forward strand.
GCAGCATTGTTCAATGACACAACACTACGCTTATGTCTATTATTATACGTTTCAGTGTTTCAATGTTTAAGTGGTTACTGTTGCACCGAGGGACTGAGAGAAACGCAATTTCAATTCTGTGTATGTCCTGTACATATTGCAGTTCTGACAATAAAGTTGACTTTGACTTTTGACTTTGACTACTAATGTATATCGGAAAGACAGAAAGCAGTTCGTTCAATAGATGATGTAAGATCTAATTTAAGCAATGTTTTATTTGGAGTACCGCAAGGCTCTGTACTTGTACCTAAATTATTTATTTTATATGTAAATGATTTAATGAAGGTGTCCGAGGACCTTAAATGTGTTCTTTTTGCTGATGACACTACTTTCTTTTGTTTGGGTAAAGACGTGAAAGAAATGTTTGAGTTGATAAATACCGAATTTGTTAAAATACAATATTGTTATGGTTTAAATTAAATAAGTTATTATTGAACCTGGAAAAAACTAATTACAGTATATGATATTTAGTAAGAAAAAGATAACTATTGATGTTCCTTTTAAGATTGATGGTTCTACTATATGTAGGGCAAGGGAAGTGAAGTTTTTGGGTGTAATTATTGACAATATGTTGTCATGGAAAAAACATAAATTATGTAAAAACTAAAATATCAAGGTCTATTGCAGTGCTGTATAGAGTTAGAGATCTATTAAACGATAAAGCAATGTATTTGCTGTACAATACAATAATATTCCTGCATTTAGTTTATTAAACTAATTATTATTATTATTACAGTATTTAGTTTAAAGACACAGAGGAAGGCCAAAGAGGAGACATGTGGATGCAGTTAGAGAGGACATGGAGGTAGTTAAGAGATAAGAGATAAGAGATTTATTTATTAACATTGCACCGAAATCAGGGCCGGCCCAAGGCATAAGCAAACTAAGCGGCTGCTTAGGGCCCCGGGGCCACTGGGGGGCCCCCTAAGTTGAATTTTAATTTTTTTGGTAATGATTTCAATATGATTCTATTCAATATTGTAAGTTCAGCTTTTGCGATTCATTGCATACATTTACATAGTTTTAAGAACTAATTATTCAGCTTTAAAAAAAAATTAACCATTTTATATGGTTTCAAGTAATTGTTCATTTACATTATTTAAAGTACTCTTGCACAACAATTTCCTGCGGGATCAATAAAGTTCTAGCTTATCTTATCTTAAGGATTTCCTTGATATTTGTTATTTTAATTTATTTAGTCTGTTTTTGCACTATTTAATGTATTTTTATGCATCTAGGTTATTTTATGTTGTTTGTTGTTCATCTTGCACTAAAAATAACTTTTGAACATTCCTGTTGCAGCTCTTTAAAACCAAAGGTAATAAACCAGACAACACTTTTGCTGTAAAATACATTGCATACTGGTGATTTTTTTTCTTTTGTTACTTTTAGTACCACAAGATCACATGGGTCAAACTCAAGACCCATGGGCCAAATCCAGCCCGCCATAACATTTCTGTGACTCCACAAAGACAGAACTTCAAGATCAGTTGTGTGCTTCAGTATTACTTTATTACAGGTAGTCCCCGACTTACGAGCGAGTTCCGTTACAACGAGTTGCTCGTAACATGAAAATTCGTAAGTTGGAACACGAAGCACGTGTTCTCGTAAGTCCGGATTTTCGCTCATAAGTTGGAACATTTATGCTAGCGCTACTACGAACACTCGTTTTTCATCAAAAACGTTCATATTAGTTCATAAACATGGTCGGAAACGTGTTTCCAAACGGTTAGCTAACACACTTTCATCTAAAAACACAAAAAAGTGCTGTATTTTTTACAAATTTACTTCTCGTTCGCCAGCTCGTAAGTCCGGACGCTCGTAGGTCAGAGCGCTCGTAAGTCGGGGACTACCTGTAGTCAAATAAAATCAGTTTTTATGTTTTTAATGCCAAATTACTCAAACATAAAATATTAAATTTTTAGAAGTAGTCATTGAATGCAGAGAAAGTTATATTTTACCAGTTTGTTAATACAAATTAGGTCGTTTTATCAATACATTCTGCCATTTCCCGCCTTTTGAGGATATTCATGATCTTGATGTGGTCCACAATAAAAATGAGTTTGACGCCCCTGCACTGGTTGATACATATAGGATAATGTAAACAGAGTTGTCAGAGTTGCAATGAGTTTATGTTAGGTGGGTGAATGATCTGATCATCTGACTGTTTATTTCAGTAATCCACATTATTAACAGAAATAGAGGGCCCCAAACAAATTTCGCTTAGGGCCCCATGGAAGCTTGGGCCGGCCCTGACCGAAATACAACGTGATTATGTAGCACAGTCGTCCGGAAGTTGGAGTGAGGACAGAGGATGCAGAGGACAGAGTGAGGTGGAGGAGGATGACTCACTGTGGAGACCCCTGAAAAGGGAAAAGCCGAAAGAAGAAGAAGAAGATTTAGTTTAGTGTGTTGAGGTTTGGGGTACAGCATGTAAAACTATAACTAAGCCCATTTTTATTTTACAGAAAAGCGCTATAAGGATTATCACTAGAAAGCATTATTACCATCCATCAAATGTTTTGTTTTGCAAACTGAAATAAATGTTTTGATTTGGTTGACTATAATATTCTTTTAATATTGTACAAAGCTCAAAACTTCAAATTGCCCTCAAATATTCAAACGTTTTTTGTAAAAAGGAAAAGC
>JBBPBX010041435.1:0-28866 GCA_038048925.1 Garcialebias charrua
GTAAGTCTTTATTTTGTACTTTTTTTTTTGGTACCGAAAATAAACCGAACCGAGCCCTCCTTGTAGTTGAACCGAACCGAAATGTGATTTTAGCGTACCGTTACACCCCTATGAACTATTGACAATAACATTGCACTGAGCCACATCTGTGACACCTAATATGTTTATTGCTGCTGCTCTATGTGACTGTATCATGTATGTCACTACAACCATAATTCATCTCAATGTTACACGCTACCTGTGCAATAACCTGTCGCACAAACTGTGTAAGTTATGTGCAATATATATTGTGTGCATTTAAGCTTATATCACTACCTTGAAACACTTATTTTTATTAATTCGTCTTACTTGCACCGTTCTTACTATTTTTCCTTTTGGATCTTGTAAATATTATATTTACTTTTCCACTTTTTTGTACTTATTTTGTTCTCTTGTTGCATGCTTTAATATTTATTTTGCTTTTTTGGTTTGTTTGTTTGTTTGTTTTTAGCGAGTCGAATCGGTTCTTCTCATCCTGAACATGTCATCGCACTTTTGACCTTGTGTTAACCTGCGTATGACAAAATAAACAACACAACCTCAGCTGACTCCTGTTGATGCAGAGGAGCAGAGGCTGAGCCCGGCCACCCTATGAAGCCCTTTTCAGCTGATTGTGTCCAGGATCTAATCTAAATCCTTCATCTTCTAGTCCTTCCAAAACTCACTGTTGTTGTTTTGTCAAAATAAATATTTAACTCTCCCAATGTGATACGTTAAAATAATAATCAATTTAGAAAAATTAATACAAATGTATGGAAGATTGTCTTTGCATCAAAAGGGAGAGATTATAGAGACAGAGAATAAAAAATATGATGAAACAAGACTTTTATTTCTTCCACCAACCTGACTGACTTTCAGTCTTGTTCACATGGATTATTGATTCATCTGGTCTGGGTTTTATTTTTTTGTTATTCTAATTAATATTTTAATTCTCAATCGTTTTTCAACTTTACATAGAAAATGTATTTAACAAAGAGCTAAGATCTCAGTTTACAGTGTAGTTTTCTGTTTTACTTCACTGAATGAAAATACCAAAGTAAAACCGCTGAGTGAATTCTTCACTGTGAGATTTCTGTGCGTCCCTCTGATTGTGAAACGCACAATAAATCACGCCTAGGCCGTCTGTATTTTCAGGATCGTTTCTAGCTGGGAGGCCAGCGCCATCGGACACCCGGTGGTTCTGCCGCTGAAGGTGTGTGAGGAGCTGCTGCAGGTGATAGATGACAGCAACGCCACACTTCCTGTCTCAATGCGCTGCATGAGGTCTTACAAGGTGAGGCAGTTTATAATGTTTTCTGAGGCAGCAGATAGTAAAATATTTGATGTTGTGACAGATTTCTCTGAATCTTTCTGTGTTTTTATGTTGATGTGTTGAACAAGTAAAAACATGCTTCAAGTCTTCAACCTTTAAAATAAGCTGCATTAGCAGTACAGCAAGCTCTGTTTTAGCTGAAAGCAATCACTTATTCTTGTTTTGACTAGCTGCACCTTGTTTTCCTGTACTTCAGAAGCTCTTGACAATGTTTTCATGCTGCCTTTATTAAGTTAATGATTGAGTTTTCAGTTTACAGGCTCTCTGTAGGGATCATGTGTTGCTATTTCTTCTGTTTTTCTGCACCTGCAGTTGAGCAAAATATGTCTGTTTACTCCAACTTCCAAACAAGAATCCTTTGACTGGATAATAGGTGTTCACTGTGCTGACAGTACGTTTCTCCCGGCTGTTTTAAGTAAAGTAACGGGTAATTGGCACAAGTCTTGTTAACTTCTTCCTCAGGAGGTTTAGGAAGTAACTCCTACACTTTAAGCAAATCTCCCAACTGCTGAAATGCACAAGCTGCACTTCAGCTATGCATTTTAATTTGATTGAAATATATTTCACTGTGCAAAACTTTTAGACCATTCCCAACTACCGTACTTTCTGTTGTGCATGTCGCACCGCCGTTTAAGTTGCATCAATCCAAATATGTCTAATAAAGTGGAAAAAAAACACATAAATGTATCCCTTCGCCATATAAGTTGCATTTGTTATGTGTCACCGCTGACCACCCGGAAACCTGGACTGGTGTTGTTGTTCCAAAGATCGATTGGCTGCCAAATTCATTCAATCTTTATTTAGGCAGGTTAATCTCATTGAGCCTCGAGGACTCTCACAAGAGAGACCTGTCTACAAACTAAAGAATGATGGCAACAGCAAATGGCAGCCGCGGGAGTGTGCACGGGAGGACTTTAACAAGAATTTAACAAGATTAACAATTATTTGTTTGCTGCACATTTTAGCAAAGGTGTGTCTCAGTTTAACTTTTCCTTACTAAATGCACTTTGACGGTCAAATCAGCTGCATCTCAAAAGCCGATTCTTAGCTGCGGGAGCGCACAGAGGGAGGACTTGCTGTGGATTTCTCGTTAACGGTCAAATAAGCTGCATTTTGCGTGTGCGGCGCGGCGTAATGCAGCTGATTTGATGTTTGCTCCAGGAGTTCCAGAGCGAGACGAAGGTGGCTTGGTATGGCAAGCCAAGTGTCTCATTAATAGCCACTTTTGCCAATTAGTGAGACACTTTGCTTTCCATATTTGTTGAGGTCCCTCTAGTGGCTGAAAATGGTAGTGTTCAATGTTTTCCATGTCAGAATGAATGAAATCGTCAGATCTCAGTCAAAACCTGGGTTTAAATATGGGGGGAAAACATAAATAAGTCGCCCTGATGCATGCTCAATAATCCAGGTAGAAAAATCTAAAAAAGCTCAGTCTGATCAGAGTCAGAGTCAGAGTCAGAGAGTCTTTATTGTCATTTGCACCGCATGTAGTACATGTGATGAAAACGAAATTATGTACACGGGGTCCCAGTTACATCCAACAACAACTACAAGAGAAACAACAAATGCAAGAGAAAAACAGTAATAACATTCTAGGATTAACTAAGAGAAGCATCAGCTAGTAATACTCTAAGCCCTAATGTAGTAGAAAAACATCGTTATAAACAGCAGCACGAACATGAGTCATTATGAGCAGATGGTCACAGGTGAAACGCAGCAACAAGAAAGGAGTCGGACTGGAGTCGGACTTTTCTGGACATTCAAAAAATAAAACAAAACAACGCAAAAAAATTGTAGAAACGTTTCGTCTTTCGTCCGAAATAAGTAATAATAAATAAATAAGTCGCTTTGCTGTGTAAGTTACAGTGCATGCTAATTTATGCAAAAATGTGTGACTTATACAGCGAAAAGTACTGTATGCTAAATTTCCTGTTTGTTAAACTGTTGTTTTTGGTATCTTCCATAGACTGAATAAAAATGTGCGACTTGTTTTTATATGCTTATCAGTTCAGCCAATCTCACAGACTCTGAGGCATCCTTAAAGCGACAGCTGCACGTTGCTGCCTCACGCAGCTCCTCATCCAGCTTTCTACTAACCCAAACAGTATGGTTCATTGGCAGAGTTCATACTTTAAAGTTATACAAGGAGACCACACAGAAAAATCTCAGGATTCATGCACAACATGATGCGGTCATTCTTGAAAAAGATGAACTCTGCAGTCGGTGTTGTGAATTACAACGCGAGTGTACAGACAGAGTAGAATTAAAAGAGTGCAGGGAGAAGCTGGCCTCAACTGAATACAAATTAATCCAAGAAAAGAAAAAACGTCTGGCATTAATTAAAGGTCAGTCTCTAGATGAGCCCAGACCTCCAACACCACCGCCTAGAACACCAACACCACCGCCTAGAACATCAACTCCATCGCCTAAACCACCGCGCCGTCCCTTAGGGCCTCTAAAACCAACAAACCCACCGGGTGCGCCGGTGGGTGGATCTGATAATAACCCACAAACTCCTCTCTCAATGGCTGAACTACGGAATATGGCTAAAAGCATTCAAACCTTCACTCCAGGCCCGATGGGCTCACATGAAACCAAGATCTATCTCGATGACCTTGATTTCCAGCTTCAACGCTTCCCAGAAGCTACAGTTGATGATAAAATCTGTCTGGTAAGGTTAACCTCGGACAGGACAGTGCATGCTTTCATGAAGCGTCAACGGGACGCAGTGATGAAAGACTACAGTCTTCTCTGTGCTGCGCTGATAAAGGAGTATACTCCTTGCACGGGGCCCGATGGCATCATAGCGGCAGCTGACATCAAGCAAGGTAGGAATGAGCACCCAAGGTCATATTATGACCGAATATTCCGTGCCTATTTCGGCGACAGATGCGAGCCAGAGATGGAGAAAGAGATAGGGTTTAAATATATCTTCAGCAAAAATCTTTGCCCTGACATAAGAGAGAAAGTACATGTCAGCGCAAACTACAAACGAAAGTCCATCGAAGAAATAAGAGAGTGCGCAATAGATGTTTTTACAGGTCGCACACCAAACAAAACACCCTTTGAGGTGTGTCCTGGTGAAATGGTCAAATCCAACTCACTAGAGCTGGAAGGGGCGCGGAAACCGACTCCCCATCCTACAAAGAGTGAGAAAAAACAGAATTTTCGACCTAACAGACCACGTAGTGAAGGTACCCGCTGGAACTATGAACCGAAGTGGCTCAGACAAGACCCAGAGTACGGAAAACGATATCAAAAGGGGGGCGCACGTCCAAAAGATAAGAAAGATGGTCACAAAAGTAAACCATATAACAAAGGGGGTCCCAACAGGAACCCCCAAGTCAAGGACAAGCCCCTCCTGCCCCTCGAACGGAACAGTCCGAGACAGGCAAAAAATCGCAAAAGTTCCAGAAGAAAGGCCATAGCCCTCTGTCCCCAGAAGACATGGAGAACATACGTCGGGTGTTAGAAATGTGGGATAATACAAAAATGATAACAAACCTGGAGTGATGTGTAGCACTATCGTTGATAGTAAGTCGGAGCACGCAAATCACGACAGCCAACAAGACACTGATGGTCAGAATGCTGACAATCAGGATAATGACAGTCAATACATTGACAGTCCAGAATGTGTCAGTCAACAAGACGTTGACAGTGACCATGACATTATTGTCACAGACTCTAACAGCCCCTCATCAAACAAAGGGGGGGGAACTCAACCATCGACAACAGTGACCCGCCACGAACTGAAAACTCAGACACGTTGGTGACTGCACTGACGGTTCAGATGAAGAAAGATTACACAGTCAGAGGTCAACGTAAACAGAATGATTGGCCGAAACCTTTAAGGTTTCTGTGTGACTTTGAAAAAAGGGGGGAGGCTATGAAAGCTTACCTGCCAATCACACTGGAAGGGGTCCTCACGCATGAAGCACTCCTGGATGGCGGAGCCGACATTACCATTATGTCAGCCAAACTGTTCGAGGAACTACGGACCGCCGCTAACGGTGTTCACAGGCAAATACCCCTTGTAAAAAGTGCTATAGAACTGCAGGGTCTCGCAGAGACGAGAACAACCCTAACAGCTATAGCTATGGTTCACATGCAGATTGGCAAAATGACATTATACCACCCGGTACATGTGTCTACACTCGATTCATTCCCATTTCTAGTTGGCCAAGACTTTATAAACCGCTTTGATGCAATTATAGACTATGGCCGACAGAAAATGTGGAGCACAGTGAGAAAGCCTCTGCCAATAAAAGTGCCTCCTAGTTGTGATACAGACTGCCTAACCGCAGGTACCGCAAAGGACACACGGGACACCTCATCTGAGGACAAGAGCCCGGTAAGTGAACCTACAAAAACAGGTGAGGCAGAAGAGGCCCAACAAGAAAGCCTCCTCTGCGAGCTGAAACAATCAGCACTCACTGAACACTACCTACAACAGGTAGTAAAAGGTGTCGAGATCCAGGGATCCCACACCGAAGATGCTGTACTTGGACAGATAATTCAGCAATCAGCCAAGCTCTTTATGAAACCTTGGTTAAAAAACATATGGGTCTAGAACTAACGAAGAAAGCTTTACGCTTTCATCTCGATCCCAACAGTGAGCGGGTAATGACCGCAAATGGAGTCATTCGCCTGAACATGAACTGGAACAAACGAGAACTGGTCCACCCGTTCCTCGTGGTCCAAAACTTACCACATGCATCCTATATAGGCTCTGACATTTTGGTAAGATTGGGTGTCCGAGTGGACACCGTCAACAATGTACTGTGGTCGCTGGAAACAGACAAAATGGATTCTCCTGTGCTAAGCACAGAAAATCTCAAAGCTGGACAGACCATACCAGAAGTCTGCGAGGTTGCTTGCAACCAATCCATCACAGTACTACCTCAGGCAATGAACCAGATGGTGGAAGTTCACATCATAGCTAATCAAGCTATTAGCCAAAAGCAGGCATACTTTCAACTATCTCCTAAGTTTTACAACTTAGGACTGTCCATTGAGGCCACGAGACAAGTGAGCCTCGACTGCAGAACCACATCTGTTGCTGTGTGTAACACAGGCACGGAAGCGGTACTGATCAAGAAATACACAAAAATAGGATGGTTGATCTCCACTGATTTCCATGATTTTGAGCTGAGCATTACATTTCTGGGAGGACTCCCAGAATACCTGATCCCACATGAATACACGGGGCAAGTCTTGTTCACAAAGCCAAAACAGGCCATAGCTCTCGTCTCAGTCAATGAGGTCGACCAAGACACAGTCTATGGGGTCGGTCCAAACCGAGACATCAAGCTAAGCTCTCATACCTATAGTGTCCTGCCTATAAACAGGGTAAATGACACAGAAAGGGATTCATTGGAGCTCCCCAAAGAACAAGAACCCCTCTCAATTTCTTCTCAGATCGAACAGGTGGTCGCCCAAGCCGACGCCCTGAAAACTGATGGAGAAAGGGACAGACTACGTCAAGTTCTCTTAAAGTTTGAGAAATCATTTTCAACCGACTCAATGGATTGTGGGTTGACCACGCTCCACTCAGTGAGCATCCCAACCCCGCCCGAAGCTCCACCCACATTTGTCAGACAGTACAAGATTCCTCTGGCAGCACATCAACCTATCAGGGAAATCCTTGATAACCTTCTAAAGAATGGTATCATCAGATACTGTAACAGCACTTACTCTGCGCCTTTGTGGCCAGTGTTAAAACCAAATGGTAAGTGGAGACTCACAATTGATTACAGAAAGCTAAACAAACAAGTCCCCTTATCACGGTGGCCAATGACCCAGCTCCAACAGGAACTGCCCAAGGTCACCAATGGTAAGTACTTCTCGACCCTCGACGTCGCCTCTGGTTTTTGGACCATCCCTGTGCGCGCCGAGGACCAATACAAACTAGCTTTCACCTTTGGTGGCCGACAATACACTTTTACCAGGTGTCCCTTTGGCTACGCTAACTCACCTGCGGAGTTCAACATCTTCTTGAACAAAGCATGTCCAGACGCCCATGAGCGTGGGACACTGATTTACGTGGACGATGTCCTTCTGAGGCAGCCAACACTGGACTCACATTTGGCTGAGATCGACCACGTTCTGAATCAGCTGACAACTGCTGGTGCTAAAATATCACTGTCTAAATGCCAGTGGTGCAGAACCAAGGTGGACTACGTTGGCCTACTCGTAGGTCCAGACGGAGTACAACCACAGTTGACTCGCACCCAAGGCCTTGACAATCTCAAAGTCCCCACCAATCTCAAAGAACTACAAAGTTTTCTTGGCGTGTGTAACTACTCGAACCAGTTCATAGAAAACTATGCAGACCTTGCAAAACCACTGACTGAACTCCTAAAAAAAGACGTTCCATTTGTCTGGACTGACAAACAGCAACAGGCAATGGACGCTCTTATAAACAGGATCAAGTCAGCCCCATGTTTAGTCTACCCAGACTACAACAAAGAGTTTTACTTGGAAGTGGGCTTCTCAGCTCATTGCATAAGTGCAGGTCTGTACCAGATACACGACAGAGACAAACGTGTAGTAGCCTACGCCAGCAAAACGATGGCAGGCCCCGAGTTGAGATTCTCAGACTGTGAGAAAGCTCTACTGACCACAGTGTGGGCAGTAAAACATTTCTCCAGCTACATTGGTGGACAGAAAATAATTGTGGAAACACAACACCAGCCAGTGACCTTTCTTAACAGTGAACGCATCAGAGATGGTGTGGTAACAAACTCACGTGTTGCAACGTGGCTCATGGCGCTTCAAAGTTTTAACCTAGACATACGTTATGGTCAAAACAAGAAGTCACATCTGGGGACGGACTTGGCAATCTGCCAAAAGTGTACACAAGATGTACCAGCCACCCAGCCGCCGGTTGAGGTTTCAATCACCACTTCTTCGATGACAATATCTGCAAAGATATGACAACATTGTACGTGGATGGATCTTCATTCCTCCGCGACAAAATCTGCAGAGCAGGTGTCGGAGGAGTTCTCCTCCAAGACCAAGAACAGATAACTTTCAGCTACAAATTAAGATCTCAGACTTCTCAGTACGCTGAGATTGCAGGAATCCTAATAGCTCTCCAGATGGTAGTAAAACGCTCCATCAAGACGCTAGTCATCTGCACTGACTCTAACTATGCTCGTTTAAGTTTCGCTTGTCACCTCGCTGTGTGGAAACAGAACGGTTTCCTAACAAGCGACAGGAAAGTGGTCAAACACAAAGAGCTTTTCATAGCGTGTGATCACTTGGTGACATCACACGACTTACAGATCTACTGGAAGAAAGTTCCAGGACATTCTAGAGTCCCAGGCGATGACAAGCACTACAATGACATTGCAGATTCCTTAGCCAAAGAAGGAGCCGACGAAGGTCCTCTATGGTCCTTCGACCCCTCCTGGTTAATCAAGACTCTGCCAACACAACCTTCAGTCAGGGTTATGGCAGTCACACGTGCACAGGCCGCAGCCAGACCTGCCGACAACGCAGTCTCTGTACGACCCGCACTGACTGACCCAGACATCATCCAACTACAAAAGTCCCTGCTATCAACTCCATGATACTGTACCTGACTGATCCAGACAAAAACACTCCGTCTAAAGACGAACTGGATTCTGATCCAGACCTTAAAGTCCTTTACCAGCTGCGCAAACAGCTAAGACTAATCAAGGGCATCCTAACGTTTGCTCATGGACCAACGTCCTCACCTGTGTTCGTGGTTCCCCATGACCAAAGGGGGGTGATGTTAGTTCATGCCCATGATCTCCCGTCCGCAGGACACAAAGGAGATAAAGCCACGCTGACGGCATTAAAACAAATTGCCTATTGGCCTGGAATGAAAAAGGATGTCAAGGACTACATTGAAGGGTGCGTGGTCTGTGGCCAGTTTCAGCCAACCAGACCACTTCACAGAGCACCACTGCAAAGCAGAGGCATTGCATTCCCATGGTCTGACCTCCAGATCGACTGGGTTGGACCACTCACTAAGAGCTCTAGAGGAAATAAATATTTTCTCACGGTAACCTGTGCATTTACCAAATGGGTAGAATGCCTACCAGCTCCCAACGACACAGCACAAACCACTGCTATGTTGTTAATGAATCATATATTTTCAAGGTTTGGACTTCCCCTTCGGGTGAACTCAGACCAAGGTACACACTTCACAGGTGAAGTGATGAAAGAACTGTGGAAGACGCTAGGCGTCAAGGCTAACTTTCATGTCGGCTACCACCCACAGGCTTCAGGCCAAGTTGAGAGAGCAAACAGAACTGTGGTGAGTATTTTGAAGAAATACGTGGCTGCAAACCACAAGGACTGGGACGTGAAACTCCCTCTGGTCCTCATGGCCATAAGAGCCACTCCACACACATCAACTGGCATCTCTCCCTTCGAGATGATGACCGGTCGACAAATGACTCTCCCTCTACACCTGTTGTACCAACCAGGCGACGCCGCCATGGCAACAGCCTACACTACACAACAATACATGAAAGATTTGAATGTACACCTCAGAAACACTTTTGCTTTCGCCCAGAAAAACCTGGAAAAATCCGCTGAAGGACGTAAGGCGTACTACGACCAGAAGGCCTCTCATAATGAACTCCAAGTGGGAGACAGAGTCTGGTACTATACGTTCGCCCCAGCAACCGGGAAAGGAGGGTCCGAGACCGGAACTCTCGCCCGCAAACTAATGCCCAGGTGGACTGGACCTCATCTGATAACAGACAAAGTGTCCTCAGTCGTCTACGAAATCAAAATCAGCAAAGGCCGCAAAGAGCCAATTGCTAAATGGGTACATCGAAATCAGATCAAACCTTACAAGGCGTTCAATGACTCCACAAAAGACAAAGATCTCACAAACTCACCGACTTCATGGGATAATAAGGTCGTCCAAACACAAGTTAGTAAATAAACTAATCAGGTTGAGACTACCGTATTTCAGTGTCAGAGTCAGAGTCAGAGAGTCTTTATTGTCATTTGCACCGCATGTGGTACATGTGATGAAAACGAGATTATGTACACGGGGTCCCAGTTACATCCAACAACAAATGCAAGAGAAAAACAGTAATAACATCTAGAATTAACTAAGAAAAACATCAACTATTAATACACTAAGCCTAATATAGTGGGAATAAACAGCGGCACGAACATGAGTTTGTATGAGCAGATGGTCACAGATGAACACAGCAACAAGAAAACAGATCAGCATCAGCACAATGTGATATTTTGCAGTGTTTATTTTTTATTTTTATTTATTCATGAGTCTAACAGCCTCAGGGTAGAAGCTGTTCCTCAGTCTAGTGGTTCTACACTTGATGCTCCTCAACCTCCGTCCTGAGGGGAGTGGGGCAAAGAGTGAGTGTGCTGGATGAGTGAGGTCTTTCATGATGCAGGTGGCTCTTTTCCTGCATCTGGAGGTGTAAATGTCTGTGATGGTGGGGAGACTGACTCCAACAGACTTCTGTGCAGCCTTCACCACTCTCTGTAGAGCTTTCCTCTCTTCAACTGTGCAGCCTCCATGCCACACGTTGATGCTGGAGCACAGGACGCTCTCCACTGCACACCTGTAGAACGAGGTGAGAACTGGGCTGCTCAGACCAGCACGTCTCAGCCGTCTGAGGAAGTAGAGTCTCTGATGACCTTTCTTGATCAGGCTGGTGGTGTTGTTGCTCCAGCTGAGGTTATCATTCATGTGTACACCCAAGTATTTGTAGCTGGAGACCACTTCCACTGCAGACCCACCTATTTTCAGTGGGGCGTGGGTGTGTTTGTTCCTTCTGAAGTCCACAATCATCTCCTTTGTCTTCTTCACATTCATGTGAAGATTATTCTCTTTGCACCAGCTCTCCAGGTGTTCCACCTCCTGTCTGTAGCTGGACTCATCATTGTTTGTGATGCATCCCACCACCGCTGTATCATCTGCAAACTTAACAATATGACAGCCTGGAAGTGTGGCTGTACAATCATATGTGAGCAGAGTGAACAGAAGGGGGCTCAGCACACATCCTTGAGGAGAGCCAGTGCTGAGGGTTATGGTGGAGGAGGAGAAGTTGTGGATCTTCACGGACTGTGGTCTGTCTGTTAAAGCTCCACTGACATCATCTTTTAACTTTTCAAAAAATGGCACAACATATATAAATATTAAGATTGACCCCTGACCGTTTTTGCTAAAATAATGTTAAATGAATGAAAATTCCTCTCAAGAATAGTTTAAAATTAGCGCTGTTTTTTTACACGGTAAATACGGGTTTTCCGGTCACGTGTTTGTGACGTCAGATAAAGGAATTTGCTCCAAGCGCACATTGAATACAATGTAGAAAATATAAACGCATCCGTCGAATTTAGCCATCTAAAACTGTAGATATTAGCGATTTAGCTTCAGTTCGTGAAGCAGAAGTTATTTTGAGTGATAAAAAACAAACAGAAATGTTTCATTTCTCCGTGTTGCTAGTTCTGTTTTCAGGAAAGGTTGCACATTCATGTAGTGAGCACCAGATGTCAGCAAAGCTAAAGGGCTCACTTCATGAATGTGCAACCTTTCCTGTAAAAGAAACAGCAACACGGAGAAATGAAACATTGCTGTTTGTTGTTTATCACTCTAAATAACTTCTGCTTCACGAACTGAAGCCAATTCGCTAATATCTGATGTTTTAAATGGCTAAATTCGACGGATACGTTTATATATTTCTACATTACAGAGCTCTGTAAGAGTTCACGATAGCTTTGCTGACATCTGGTGCTCACTACATGGATGTGCAACCTTTCCTGAAAACAGAACTAGCAACACGGAGAAATGAAACATTGCTGTTTGTTTTTTATCACTCAAAATAACTTCTGCTTCACGAACTGAAGCTAAATCGCTAATATCTACAGTTTTAGATGGCTAAATTCGACGGATGCGTTTATATTTTCTACATTGTATTCAATGTGCGCTTGGAGCAAATTCCTTTATCTGACGTCACAAACACGTGACCGGAAAACCCGTATTTACCGTGTAAAAAAACAGCGCTAATTTTAAACTATTCTTGAGAGGAATTTTCATTAATTTAACATTATTTTAGCAAAAACGGTCAGGGGTCAATCTTAATATTTATATATGTTGTGCCATTTTTTGAAAAGTTAAAAGATGATGTCAGTGGAGCTTTAAGAAGTCTAGTACCCAGTTACAAATAGAGGGGCTTAGTCCAAGTGTAGATAGTTTGTCTATCAGAGTTTGGGGGATCATGGTGTTGAAGGCAGATGTGAAGTCCACAAAGAGCAGACGCACGTATGAGTCCTTCTGATCCAGGTGGGTGAGAGCAGTGTGGACCACGGAAGAAATGGCGTCCTCTGTTGATCGGTTCTCACGGTATGCGGTATAATCAGGTTTAAACTACCGTATTTTCCACCCTATAAGTCGCATTGTCCAATTTGAACTTAGAAACGCTAAGCCTAACACCCACAACAAAAACTAATCTTAACAACCGTTTAAATCCACGAGATTTAATTTGACCTCGGTCATAAAGTTGAGACCTGTTTTTCTTGTGTGTTGCACTTTGGAATCTGACGACAAGAGTGTGTCGAAGCAGTGAAACGTTGTTTCCTTGTTGTTTAGTCATTACTGTTGTCATTAGTTGAGATATTGTTTGGTTCTGAACACTCCCAGCCAAAAAGGTTTTGTATTAACATTGGTTAATGAATGATATGGATTTAACTATGCCAACATGCAGTTCGTTTTGTTAAATCTCAATCGTCGAAGAGTCAATGTAGTTTAAAGCTACTCAAGGTACCATAAACTACATTGACCTCACAATTTCTAAATTGAACCGATTCGATCGTTTCTATTCTAGATTGTCTATTCATTTTGATGAGTCTCGCCATAGACTTCAAAATTTATTAGGAATACCAAATCCTACGTCGTTCGTCTAAAAGACAACAGACATTTAGATCAAACTATATTTCATTTTTCTATTTTAGTTTAACCTAAACTAAGTAATGAATGGAGGAATAGTTTGGAATTAGAGGCCTTCGTTACAGAAGCCCTCCAAAATTTTATAGGTATAGATCCCTATATCTAATTTTACAGAATTGATCCACCCCTTAATTGGTAATTGTAGCTGATCTAAACCATGATAGCTTACATACCAGGTGCATATAGGTAGGGCCTAATGTAAAATCCCAATCATAAGCCCACCTAAAAAACCACATAATTGCATGACACATAGAACCAGAGTGGCACTGACTGGAAACCAACCAGCCAACAACCTTCGATGTGGGGACCTGCAGCTCCAACGCTTGGTCTTCAACCTTCATCCAAGGGTCGCCTCCTCTGCGTCAATCGAGGGATCCCCTCTACATGCTGATTATGAAAACAATTGTTGCTGATCAATCAACAAAACTAATCGTTGTGGAATTACTGCTGTGGAATTACCGCTGTGGATTATAAGACTTTGTTTTCCAAGGGATCACAGACTTTGTTTTCCAAGAGTTAACAGACTCAGTTTTCCAAGGGATTAAAAGCTTTTCGCAATGGGATTACCTACGAACAGTATGGAATTTCCAAAAACTTTATGGGATTATAATTTTTGATTTTTCTTTTCCACTTGCTGGATTACTTCAAGATCAGAGACAGTTCAAGGTTTCCTTTCGTGTTGGACCTCATCCCCAAGGACTGGCGATGACTTCCAAAAGGGGGGAGATGTAGTGGGCATGACCGTGTCCACTTTGATACACCTGTGTATTTTTGAACTGTTCCAGAGATGACCTTTACTGACCTCTCAGTAAAGCAAGACATTTACCACAAATTATTCCATTAGTTGTAATCTGAAGAACATAGTCACCAAAAGAGACTATTTCTATCTTTGATTTTATTCTAATGTAATCAAAAGAATAACTTTTGTCATTTTCATGATATATGTTATATGCTGTTATTCTTTAAATGTGAAACATCATTGTGTCATTTCTGCAAATGAAAAGGTGGCAAAGTTCAGCTAAAATGTCAAACTGACTTATACAGAAATTGTTTTTGTCGAGTTTCAGCTAAAACTCTCATCTAGCGTCTGAAAGTCTCTCACTCAGATACTTTTCCTAAACAATTTCCTTCTCTGCGCTGAATTTCACCTTGAATAGTGATAACAAGTGGACCAATGAAAAAGAGACAAGTTTCTCTCATCTCGGATCCTTCCTTAAGTTCTAAGCTGTTGCTGGAACGGATGAGTTTGCTGGGAACTTCAAGACATGAAGACGTCCCAAAGAGCTGAATGAATGCCTGTCACCCGCCAAGGACAGTCATTCAGCTAAGGATTGATAACATGCTGTTATGAATCCACTTCGAACGAGCGTAAGCTCAAAACTTTGTTATTCCTTCCTGGAATAAGCTTATCTTGAAGTCAGAGGCCAGGAGCTGACATATTTTCTGATGATCCAAGCGGAACCCAGGAGACGTTGAAAACGTAAACGAATAACCAGTTCGGACGAACTGGGCCTGAAGGACTCTGTGCATCTTACAGGCTGGTGTCATTTCTTTATCAGACTCGTCGTCGAAGGTAAAGAGCTGTTTACAAACGTACCTGGATTTCAGCAGAAATCTGATGAGAAGTGTCATTTCTGGTAACATGCTCAAGATAATTTCCTTTAAACCATCTCTCCATCTTCCTCCTATCTCCTTTCCCTCAATTCTAAGCTGGAAACTATTTAAGTTAAAGAGCCCTCAGACTAAATATGTTTAACATCCTGTATTGAAGTCTGTTGTTACAATTTAAATGTGCTGACGTGTTAAATTGAAAGAGAAGTGAAATCAAGTCAATCAAGTGTAATGGTGTTAATTTAGTTGATTCATTTTAAATAAATGATAGTGTCTCATTGACATATCAAACTAAGTTAACGTCTCTGTCACTTAATGGCTTTGTTTATTTATCCATCATAAAGATCACAGAAATATTGGGTAAACTGAAAAAGAAAGAACCCGTGAAATTACTATTCAATCTGAATAAGTAAATTAATTAAGGTAAAGAGGCCAGTATTAATATTGACCTCCTCATAATCCTTTACATCTGTAAAGGGCCCAGACCATTTGCAAAATGGATCATTCATTTTGTTTGTTGAATTTCTTTTTGACTGTAAGTGTACCGGCATATTTCTCTGTTTTATTGTTTGAATAGAATTATAGCTATGTCCTTGAAAGCGGCTTGAAGACTTTTCTTTTCAAGCGAGCCTACTCTGCCTCCTCATGATTCTATCTTTGATCTTAGTTCATACTATTATTGATTTTATTTGTTTTATCACTTGTTTTATTTGACCTTTAATTTTGTTGCACTTTGTTGCACTTTGAGATTTTCATTAATGAAAAGTGCGTTATAAATTAAATTCATTATTATTATTAAAAAGGGATAGTAAATTGTTGTCACTGTCAATGAAAAGGTCAGTAAAAAAAGTTTGTGAATGGTCACATAATCACAGTTTCTGTGATTTTATTGAATTTGTGCGTAGTAAGTTGGATGTTTTTACTTGGAGGGAATTTTATACCAGAGAGATTGATCTCAGTTTAACCGTAGAGTTTATTGTTTTAAATGATTTATGCATCACTTGTGATATTTTTCCCACCCTGCTGGCATTTGCTGGCAAAATCAGACGAAAAGACTAAATTATTCATAAAAAAGTTGGGTTATATGTTTGTGCTCTGACAGTAGTTTTCATCTCACAGCATGACTCGGTGAAATTAATGTTCTGTCGTTACTTCTTGGTAGCTTTAAAGGTTCAGTATGCAGCTTTTTAACACGCTGGCACTTAGAAACATTTTGAACAGAGACACGTTTCTGGTCCCTCCTCAGTCAGAGCTATATATGACTCAGCTCCACCTCACTCGCGCTGCAGCCTGGAATGCTCCGCCTCCTCTACATGTCCCGTTTCTGCGCTGCAATGTTCTGTGATTATGTGTTAATAAAACCTTCTAAAAAATAAAATAAAAACATGGACCACTGGTCCAGCAAAACAAAAACACCCTGAAACCTGCAGAGCTTCACACAGCCACGTTGGACATGATTTAATTCGCTCGTGACAAATTGATCCACTTCCTCATATCTGTCAGTGCAGGTCTGGAGGGGAGGAAGCGATCACTTGACTTTTGGCAAAAAAACAAAATAAAAGTTCAGAGCAGGGATGAAGAAGGGATATTTAATACATTTGTGTCACATACAAAACAGTTTTGCATCGCTTTGAAATTATTTCAACAAGAACCTGCGCGGCCGCTGCAGGCTCACTGCGGGGCTCGCTGCGGGCTGACAGGCGGGGGCGTGGGTTGGGGAGGGGGGGCGTGGGTTAGGGGGTGAAAAGTAAGAAGCTCTGTTTTTATTGGCTGGTTAACCGCGGGGCGCTCTTGGCTTTTTATAAATGCTTTTATTACCACCGGGAGACGCCAGAGGACTATAGTTTTTTTTGAGAGATTACATGTCAAAGATCAATGTATCAGGAGATAAGGACGGGGTGAAGAAATATGTTTAAAAAATAAACTACATACCCTAGCTTTGTGTTGTTTCCTGGTTGGTCTCAGATGAACATCATAGATCATAAATTTGTAGGAAAAAGGTAATCACAATTTATTACTTGTTTATTTTTGACCACGTTATTATTCAAGCTGTCATAATTTTTTTTAAATTATTTCTTTAGTCTGAACATAAAATGTCCAGTCATCCTGATTTATTTGTCTAGAATCAGCTGTTCTTGTTTGTTTAAAAACTGGGAATACTTTTATGATTGTCAGTATTTAGATGGCAGCAAGAAGCTGTTTTTAATTTTCTGAACTAATGGTGAATGATAAAAACATTTATCCAAAGACACAACTTACACGTCATCAGGGTTAGTAGCAAATATTTCAGTCTCTTAAATTCAGCTACATCTATTTTTCTGAAACGTTTTGATTTTGGCTCTTTTAGCAAGGTACATAATGGATCTGCAAAACTCAGTCCCAGTTTTGAAAGATTTTAATAATTTGTGCTTCTTTGTTTTGCAACATCTTCATTTGACAAATTACATGAGTATCCCACATCAGAAGTAGTAGATCTTTGCCTCTTTAGAACCGGTTACATCACCTGTCAAATTCATAAACTGGTCAGTAGACTCTCAGAACTGTTGCTTTTCAAATTTGAGACATGTCACATTGAACCAAGGATTAAGTCACAAGGTGCTATGTTGAGATACAGGCAGCTATAGTTATCCCCACTGCTGAGATACGAGGGGAGTTGGAAATTCTGTTGGTCCCTGAATGTCGTGAGCATGACTTGAAAAATAAGTGAGGTACCAACTTCCAGTTTGGTGTGGCTGCAACTAGGTGTAAAAAAAAAAAGTCACTTTCTAAAATTAGGCTGCCAAGTCAAAATCCAAGGTGGCCACCACTATACTGTACTGCAGGGGTGCTCACACTTTTTCAGCATGCGAGCTACTTATAAAAAAACCAAGACAAAAAGATCTACCCAATACAAAAATGCAAAACATATAATTATCTTCAAATGTATTAAGGATTCTTTTTATGTACAATGTACCTATGTTGATGTACCTTGCATAACTGAATAAGCCAATATTGCACAACACATGTAATAAATCAGGGGTCACCAACCCGTAGGGACCAAATGGGGTGATGGTGACAGCAATATAGATTTTTTTTTATTTATTTAAAAAAAAGATGGTAGAAACTGATCCCCACCCCCTTCTTTATAAGAATCTGATCTTTTACTTTAATTAATAAATGTTAAAAAATCATTAGATATTTTTTTAACTTTATAATGTCATCTCTAAAAAAAACTCCAGCAAATCTAAAGTGGTCCACAGGCCACCAGTTGATAACCACAGCTGTAGCAGGTTGTTATGGCTCCGGACACGTTTAATTTAGTGAACAAAGGCATAAAAATGGCTCTTTTGGTACGGAGATTTACAGCGGTGTATTTTACAGACTGTCCCTGAACGCAGCGCGAAAGTGTGTTTTGCAAACGCTCGCGCTGCGGGACAGGGAAACGTGCAGAGAACAGAGAGTAGTCAAGGAGGTTATGCTGTATGAAAAGTGTCTCGTATGATTTTAATAATAAAGCCACGTCAACTCCCAACCAGTATGTTTAAGCGTGCAGAGAAACATCACAGCGTCACTCACCCGGAAGATGGTGGGGGCGTTTCGCTTTGAAGTTGCTGCTGTCCGAACAGGGATTTTAGTTCCTCCACCTTTCTCTTTCTCACCTGGCTTTTGGGTGGGAAGTCCATGTCGTATTTTCCATGAACAGTCCGAAATCTGATTGTTTTAGCTTGGTATGTTTCGCTGCGTTTCACCTTCGCGCCGTTGTTTTCAGAAACTGCATGCGTAATGACCTAAAGCTCTCATCTGATTGGTTGCCGTGTATGTCAATCAAGTGATGGGAGGATACAACTCAAGATTCAGTTGTCATCTGATTGGTTGCCCTGTATGTCAATCAAGTAACGGGATGTTTGATTGGCTGACAATTTTTTTAATGTCACGCTGCGGGAAAAAAAAAAAAATAATAATGTCACGCTGCGATCGACCAGTAATGCGGTCGATCGCGATCGACGTAATGAGCAGGTCTGCTGTACTGTATATGTAAATTGGCCTCACCAATTGTTTGAGGAAAATATGCTTTTGTGCTTTTATATTGTGTAAAATTATAGTTTCCTCACATGATTGGGGAGGCCAATAATTATTATATGGCAACAAAGGCCACCATTGGCCACCCCCTGGCTCTGCCATTGCACCTGATAAAATAAAATGGCTCCTTCCACTCAGCAGGATCTGTCACTCTGTGCTTCCTAACACAAACAACTAAATTAAAGGGGACCTCAGATGTATTTTTAAAATTTTTATGGTATTTCTGTGGGATATCCAGACCCTATTCCTTCAATTTAATGCACAAAATAATTATTAGATAATCAATTATACCCTTTTTAATTCTGCCATTTTTAACTTTCGTTTTGAACGACCGGTTTCTTGAAGTCCACGCCCTTCAACGATCTGTTCACGCCCTCTGTAACAGCCAGTATCTGTAATGTGTTGTTGTTTTAAAATTAGCTCTTTTTTTATTACTCATTTGACTTACTGTTAGTGTTAGCTTAAGATAACTTACCGAAACCCGTCTGAGCGCGCCGCAGTTTGCTGCTCCTTTTAGCATTAGACCACCCGAATCCGAAGCTAATGTTAGCTTGTTCCTCTTCCGGTTTTCGCCAGCTCCGCTCGTTGCACGCGATGAGATTTTGGGAGTTATCGCTGTTCCAGTGAAGACAACACAAAGTTCACCAAGTGTCTCCCGTAAATTAATCTGTAAGGAGAAGGTCCTCTTGCTGCGAGCCTGCTGCGAGGCTGCTGCAAGGCTGTACAGTTGAAGCTCCGCTCCATCGCGCCGGAAGAGGGTCCCGTCGAACCCGGTCCTTACGCCGGCGGTCCGCTCGTTTAATTTTTACCGGCTGCGCGTTGGCAGCGATCGCAAATACACTAAAAATTGAACTAAAACATAAAAATAACAATTATACTTTATTTATAAAGCCATTTAAAAAAACACAGCTGCAACAAAGTGCTGTACACATGAAATTAAGAACATATAAACAAAAGATGAGATGAAATCATGAAAAACAACAGTCATGTGTTTAATACAGAAGTGGGTTGAGCCTAACCAGGGGTTGCTAGGTGAGGGGCTGGACTCAGGTTTGATCTGATTGGCTGCGGCTTGGCTGCGGCTTGTGACGTCAATAAATGCAGGAAGTGTGAATCCTGGTGTATTTATCAAAAATAAATAAATCTACTTAGAGTAAATAAACCACTGGGTGCATTTTTTTGGCACAAGGACTGTTTTTTTATGAAGTAAATACCCAAAGTTTAGTAAAAAAACATTAAAAAGTGAATTTTGCATCTGTGGTCCCCTTTAACAATCCTCTGTTTTTGTCCAGTGTAACTCCTACACAATTGAATATTTTGCACCAAAAACATTGTTTATTTGCATTCCCTGTTCAAGTACAGTACAGTGCTAAAAAACACTCATCTTGAAAACAACAAACATTCACTTTTCAAATCCCTCAGCGACGGGGAACATTGGCGTACCGCTTGTCAAATTTAGTTTGAAAGTTCAGGAATTGAAATAAATTAAGGCCTCGTATTCACTAAATGTGCTCTGCATCTGGTTTTCACTCTGTTTTGTGCATTATTTACTCCTACTAGTTGCTCAGTTTCAGCATTATTCACAAAGTAAATAGTACTAATTAAATGTTGTAACAAACACAATCATCCAGTACAACAGGTGTGAGCAATTTGCACTTTTATTGCATAAGAGTACAGTTGTTCTTGCTTCACTGTATGCTACAAACACATTGAGCACAAAGTGACAGAAAAAGAAGGGTGTTTTCTCACAGTGAGCTCTAGGTGAAGTGCACTCCTTAAAACCGCCTGTCCTGAACATCTCACTCTATGAGGGAGGAACAATGGTGTTTCATTTTGTATTTTGTTTTTATTTTCTCTTAGTCACATAATTTTAAAACTTATGTCTAGAGTGGAATTTTTCCAGTGGTTGTTTTCCATGGAGTAACACAGTTGGATCAGTTTTTGTCAGCTAAGCAGATGATGAAAGAGTCACCTTTGCACCATTTTTTCAGCACAAACTGTAAGTCAGCAGGACCTTAAAGAATGAGCTGACTGCATACAATTTCTATTACAAACAATGAGTGGGTGTGAGCTGGACTACATTTCAGATGAAATCTTGAAGCTTCTGCATGTAGAGATGTACTATTTTAGCTGCTCCTACTCGCAGCACACAGCAACCTTGTTTACTTCATGTGATTGTTGCTTTATCTCAGTCAACAGGCTTTTGTGCACCAAGTCTGAAAATGTCTAAATCAAAATCTGCTGGTAATGTGTTCAAATGAAGCTACATGCATTCCTAATTTGATTGAAAATGAAGATTTTCTGTGTTTGTATTTTGCCTGTATGTTCTTTCTCCACGACAGATTAAAAAACATTTATATATTTTTTTTTTATTTTCTGTGGAAGATGAGATTAGCTGAAAGAAAAGTGGAAGAATTGTTGATTTTTAAAGACTTAAAGACTTCAGACAGAGCCGACGACAAAATAAACAAAATAAACAAAATAACTAACTAGGAATTGAATTACCAAAAGCTTGCCTGAATCTGAACTTCATAACAACACAGTAAAACTAAAAGGTGGTGTACTGAGGACAGGACAACTCTCTTTTTGTAAACGCTAAGCTTTCAGTAAATGACAACAATAACCAATGTTTTTTTTCCCTTAAAGATTTACAGTCTTAACAACATAATTCCCCATTCACGCATAACTAATATCCCAATATCCTCTCCTTGACATATGTGACTATTAAAACCTCCTACTTTCCTAGGATCAAAGTGACCCACAAGGTCCCAGTGTTCCTGAGACGTTGTAGATTATTTTGACCCAAGGATAGCAAAGCCTTAAGTTTCTATCAAACAAAATATTTTAACTTTTTTTCTTATTTTAAGACCCCTTACTTCTTATTGTCATCTTATATAAAAATGATGCAGAAAAACTGGTTCATGAATTTGTCGCATCTAGACTGGACTATTGCAATGGTTTATTATCTGGGTGTCCAAATACTTCTTTAAAAAGTCTTCAGTTGATCCAACATGCTGCTGCCAGAGTCTTAACTGGAGTTACTGGGAGAGATGATCATATCTCTCCAGTTTTAGCTTCTCTCCATTGACTCCCTGTCAAATTCAGAATAGAATTCAAAATCTTATTTCTAACCTACAAAGCTCTCAACAACCTAGCTCCATCTTATATTACAGATCTTATTGTTCCATATTTTCCTAACAGAGCACTTCACTCTCAGACTGCAGGTTTACTTGTGGTTCCTAGAGTTTCAAAAGCAGAATGGGAGGAAGATCTTTCAGTTCTCAGGCTCCTCTCTTGTGGAACCAACTTCCAGTTTCTGTCCATGAGGCTGACACATTGTCCAGTTTGAAGACTGGGATTAACACTTTCCTTTTTGATAAATCCTATAGTTAGTGTTGGCTTGTTATGCTGCTACAAGTTTAGACTACTGGAGAACAAATTGACCTAATTTCCTAAAATGAATTGTTAAAATTAAATACTTTTCAGTTGATACTACAGTGTATTTCTATCTTAACATGATTCTTGACCTGCCATTGTGTATCTGTTCCTACCAAACCCAGCCGGTCGAAGAAGATGGCTACTTGTCCTAAGCCTGTTTCTGCTAAAGCAGAGGTGCCCACACTTTTTCAGCATGTGAGCTACTTTTAAAATGACCAAGTCCAAGTAAGCAATACTTTTATTTTAATTGCATTTTACTGGGTAAGACACTGAACCCTTCATTGCCTCCAATGTGTGTCTCATGGGTTTATGGAAGTGATAAAGCTCTGATTATTCTTTGTATAGATCTAGTAGAGTGCTGTATGAATGGGTCAATGAGGCACAGATTGTGTTGTAAAGAGCTTTGAGTGTCTTGATAAGACATAAAGGTGCTATAAAAGTACAGTGCATAAAGCAGACGTGGAATATCAGAAGCATTTGTCAAAATACTAACCAGTAACTTTGTCTCCTCTCTGCACCACACTACAATACATTTGTGATTTTATTTTATTTTTTACAGTTAGCACTTGTTTTTTTAATTTTTTTTGGCTCCAAGTTGATAATTATAAATTAACTGTATTCTAATTCTTCACATATACATTTCTGATTAATTCAAGTTGAAAAAAAATGTGGCCAGTTGAAACAAACTTTCTTCCTATCTTACATGTTTGTGACTGGCTTTGCTTTTTATTTTCTGCTGACCCTCTTATTTTAGTGTATTTTCAGAAATGTGTAGAAAAAATGTTGCACTGTTCTGGTTTCACTCTTGACATCATATAACTGTATCCCTGTGTTATATCTAGTGTGAATGAATCAGATGTGTGAGTCATTTACCTGGAGACTGAATTGCTGCAGTGGACACAGTGAGGAGGAGAGAGCTCAGGGTAGCATTCCTTGTTTTGTGGCTTTACCTGTATGTTACCTTGACACTTGGCACCCACTTAACCAGTGTTGTAGAACATGTATTTCTTGTTGTGTTTGTGGTGTTCCTGCATACTGTTATACTGGCCTTTGCTCCAACAATAACCGTGTTTCCATCTATTTTCAATTCGAATTTTGAGCAAATTTTTGAAATTTCGCAAAAATGTAAATAAAAATTAATGCGAATCAGAAGTGTTTCCATCAACTGGCTTGAAGCGCATCCACCAGGCCACGCAAAGCGGCATTACGTCAGACGTCAGCGTCATTACGTCAGACGTCAGCGTTACGCATGTCTACAGTAAACAGGAAGTAGCGGTTGAAAACAGGACCCGACCACACATCTCGGCAAAATGGAGAGAATATTTCAGGAATGTGTTGCTATCGGGCAAGTTGTATTTATTCTGTCATGCCAACTAGTTTTAGCGATGTTACATGTTGTCCGGAGACGAAGTCACGTGACGTAAATGTTCGCTACGTCAGAACTGAGTCGGCAAATCTGTTTCCATCTCTCGTTTTGCACATCAGCTCTGTTTCGAAACCCCCAAAAACCACCTCAAGTGAGCATATCAACTTTTTTGCAAATTAGAGGAAGTTAATTCGAATCGTGCCGTTTCCATTCACCTTTTCTGATGCGATACTTCAAAATGAGCATCAAGAAACCTTGATGGAAACACGGCTAGTGTCCTGGGATCTTAGTGTGTTGAGGATGTTTTTGATGCTCTGTAGCAGATAGGCTCTTATGGTGTAGTCACACCAAGCAGCGTTTGAGCAGCAGGAGCGTCCAGTTTACATGTAAAGTCAATGGTGGACGCGCTTCCAGGCACCTCCTGGCGTCTGGCGTCAGGTCGCGTGCGTGTTGAGCGTGCTGGGAAGCGTTTTTCCGTGCACGTGAACCGGCTTCCGCCTCCAAACCGAGCATTCAACATGCTGAAGATTTCGCGGTTCAAACTTTCAAACGCCGCTCAACTCTACCTGATTGGTTGGTGTGTCAACCAATCAGGGAGAGTCGGGGGAGAAGAGAGGGGGCAGGGGGAGAGTCCCTATGTGACGCGGAAACGAGGGTGCGCGCGCACTATGTGACGTATTGTTTGTCGAAAAAAAAAGAAAAGACCCGCGAGGTCGTGGACTATGGAAGAGAAACTCATTGTAGCTGTGTGTTCGCGACAATTCCTTCACGACCAGTCAAGTCTGCTCGACAGAGACGGAAATAAAAAGCTCCTCGCCTGGCGGAGTGCAGGACTCTGTGCGCAGGACTCTGTATACCGGTAAGCTCCTCCCACACACCCAGCAGCTGTTTCGCGTTCTGGCGTTCAGGTTTGGACACGCTGCATTCACAAGTGCGTCCACTTGCGTGCGTGAGGAGCTTTTTGGAGGTTGAAACGCTGTTTGGTGTGACTACACCATTAAAGAAATTGCTGTTTGCTAAAAGGCCCCAGAGATTGCCCAACAGATGAGATGATCAGATGAGATTAAAACTAAACTTTTAGCATGTCAAAGACAAACACTGTGTATGGAGCAAACCTACCACCTTTCATCATGCAGAGAATATCAGCCTCATAGTGATGGATGATGATTGTTACAGCATGCTGTGAGGACGTTTTTCATCAGCAGGTACAGGGAAACTAGTCGGAGTGAAAGGAGAGACAGTTGGAGCAAAAATACACAGAAATCCTTGACAGGAAATTGTTGGAGTTTTGTAGAGACGTGACTGGAATGGAGGTTCACCTAACAGCAGAACAATGACTCTAAACACACTGCTGATGCAGTACTCCTCTGACTTAAGGAGAACCAGAGCCATATAGAGAGAGAGTTGCGACTCTTTGAAGTCGCCGATAGGCGGTCACGTGGTTCATGCAGCTCTCAATAGTTCCAAACAGCTCATCGCTGTCAGTCAGTTTGAGCAGCTACTGGCACAACATAACACAAAAATAGACTTTTCTTTCTTTGCCCGGCGTCTTTTGAGCAGTAACAAACTGATTACTTAACTGATTACTGATTATTTCACTGACTATGCATTTTATTAAAGCATTTTAGACGTGGTAGATGCATTTATCATTACAGTGAAACGAGACTGTAAACACATTTGTTAGACAAAAGTCTGCAAGACAATGATCAAGGTAGCCATGTCAGCAGTGTTTTATAATAACATTACACACGTGGTGAAAAACAAACAAACAAACAACAACAACAACAACAACAAAAGAGTAACACCTATTATAAAGCTATTTCTGATGTTCTACCTTGTTCTCCATGCCAGAAGTTCAGATCTGTTCCAGCTTACCTTAGATCATCTGGGATGAAGTCTTCATTTCTGCACATTATATAATTGTTCTATTTGTTTTTATAGCAACCAACCTGGATAACAGTAGCCTGGTTAAAACCACACCCTGTCCTTCACTTCGCTTCAGACTAGGGTCTGGGACCTCTCCATTTTAAAACGATTCTTGCTGGAGGCGTTGGCCTCTGCTGAGGAACAAAACCATTGGATATTTTGAACAGGGAAAGCATTCTGCTCCCTCCCCTCAGAGCCACCCCCCGTGCTCTGGTGAACTTGACTGACAACTGCTCCGCCTCCTGCAGCTTTTCTCTTGCTGCCGGCTGCCGCGCTGGAAATTCTGTGTTTATATGTTAATAAAACGTTTTAATAAAATACAATAAAACCATGGATCGCTGGTCCAGCTCACCAGAAGACCAGAAAATCTGATGGGACTCGGGCAGCAACGTAAAACCCGAGTTTAATTCTCGTGACAGCCATTTCCTTGTTCATTTCAGCGGAGGGAGAGAAGGAGGAGGGCGCGAGCGATCACTTGACTTTTGGCCCAAAAAACAAAAGAAAACTCCAGATAAGGGATTAAGAAGGGGAAATTAATAAATTTGTGTCACATATAAAACAGTTCTGCATCGCTTTGAATGAGAACATGCCGGTGCTCGCTGACTGCGCGCTGGCAGAGCCCTTTTATAGGGCTCTGCGC
This sequence comes from Garcialebias charrua, assembly GCA_038048925.1. NCBI lineage: Eukaryota > Metazoa > Chordata > Actinopteri > Cyprinodontiformes > Rivulidae > Garcialebias > Garcialebias charrua. The sequence goes on from JBBPBX010041435.1 coordinate 26,357, forward strand.
GCTGGGACAGGTGGGGGCGTGGGTTAGGGTCCAAAACTCCGTCCCTTCTGTTCTCTGATTGGTCCGAACAAAAATCTACCGGAGAAATGGTTGTTAATGAGAGAAGTCCCAGACTGTGCAGTGAAGGGAAATGAGAATTGAGCGGAGCTGTGCAGGAAGGCGAGGGCCAGGCTAGGATAACAGAGTTGTTTGTGCTTGTAGCCTGACTATTGTAAAATAGTAATTCACTGATTAAAATCTTAACTTAAATGAACCTGTTTCTAGTTAAAATCATAACGGATGACAAAATAAGTGTTAATTATGCAAAAATAAATTACCAAACAATTTATTATAAAAATGTAAAATGTAAAACAAGCTTTAATAAAGTACTTTTACTATTCATACTGTTTATTAATGACATCATCTAAAGTCAGCAGGAGCAACATCACCATCATCACAACAAGACAAATCTGAGTTCTGTGAATTTAATCTGCACAAACATTTTCAATCAGGGCTCAAAATGTTAAACTGTCAAAGAAATGTGCAAGGAAATAAACTAGTATCACTCTACAGTCACATTTTGTGAGAGGTCACTTCACAAAGACACAGTCAGGCCGTGTGAGACTGAAGGAGGTTCCAACCATTTGTGTTCATCGCCCAGAACCAAATGAGAAGTCCAGCAGAACGTCCACTGACCAGTGATCACACATATTGTTCTAAAGTTCCTGTTTTTAGCTTTCTACATTCACCTTATAATCTAGCTGTTTTTGCTACTTTTTTGCCATCTTATTTTAATTTGTTTAAAAAAAATCTGTGTGCCTCTTTTTATAACAGTCTGTTGTTGTCCGCTGTTGTCATAATTCTCTGTTGAAATCAGGTCTCTCTTGTAAATGAGTCCTTGAGGCTCAATGGGATTAACCTGTCTAAATAAAGGTTGAATGAATAAAGTAAACTTTGGTACGAACAGTGTTAAATAATACACGTCATATTTTTATTGAACCATAATCTTCATGCTCACAATGCCATTGTAATTTTAGAGATTGAGAAAGGAAGAAAGAGAAATGAGGAGAGTGAGATGAGGGAAAGATGAAAATGTATCCTCAGAGGACAGGGACATGCCTGGAACTGATGAGCCAGGATCAACAGAACCAGGAGGATGTATCAACAGGCAATGCAATCAGGGAACAGAGATGAAAAACCTGAGGGAACAATTAGAACACAATAAATTACATAAGCAAGATAGAAGAACTTCAGACAAGAAATTTAACACAGTTCCGCGAAGAAAACTGTTAACAAAGGAAAATAAATTCTGACATATGTTTACAAAATATCAGATAAAAGCAATTGGCATGAAGAATAACTTCCCAGTTCCATCTCAATGTGATAGTTTTAATAAGTATTTTGTTACTGTTCTACAGTTTATTGATACTGATATATTCTTGGTAGTAATAATTATTTATTGTTCTGTCTTGAACAAGTCTAATCTCAACTTGACCCATGGTTACCATATGCCAAACTAATAATATAAAACTAATGTAAATTAACAGTCCTGCAGTAAATACCAACTTTGTGAAGGTTATGGTGTCAAAGTAATTTTATTCAAACATCTTGATTAAGATATTATTGTTTGAGAAGACAGAAAATGAGATATTGTACCTTTGTGATACTTTGCAACATTCAGCAGTTTATGAAGTCAATCTCCTGTGGTTTACCTGGAAAACATAAAAAATTACTAATCTCCACGATCACGTTTTTCTTTAATGATGATGTCACAATTTATGCTGCAGTCTTTGACAAAATATACTGTATATAACTTGAACTAAATTAAACACGTCAATCTCTCAGAAAAAAAGGCTAAATATTGTGTAATTGAAAGGTCAGTAACTGGAATTACTATAAAAAAAAGATCAACTTTCAAAATGTATGCTGTAATTAATATTTTAAAATGCTGAATTAGACAGAAATAGACCCGTTTAAACCCTTCATGTTGGTAGAGCTAGCTGCAGTTAAAACACAACTAGCAATTTAACATGTTTAATTAACAAAAACTGGCAACATAAAGTATTATTGGCATTATTATTATTGGCAGTACGGTGGCACAACTGGTAGAGCTGCTGCCTCTCAGCGAGCAGGTCCCTGGTTCAAATCCCGGTCCGGGGGCCTTTCTGGGTGGAGTTTGCAAGTTCTCTCCGTGCATGCGTGGCTTTTCTCCGGGTGCTCCGGTTTCCTCCCACAGTCCAAAAACATGCATAATAGGCTGATTGGTAACTCTAAATTGACCTTGGGTGTGAGTGAAACAGGTCCCTCTTGTAAATGAGTCCCAATGGACCTTACCAAGCTCCGCCCACAGAGCCGCGTTTCATTGGCTAATGCCCATAACACGTCACAGCGCAGCTAACACGTGCGTGGCTTCCTCACAAACAAACGCTACGGTAGTAATAAACACATGCTAATTTACAGTGTTAGCTAGCACACGTGCAGAATTTTTTTGCGTCAGGGCTGGAAAAATGGTCCTCCACCGTCAGTGGGGT
>JBBPBX010041436.1:5888-28866 GCA_038048925.1 Garcialebias charrua
TATATATATATATGTATATATATATGTATATATATATATATATGTATATATATATATATATATATATATATATATAATACATTTACATAAATGTTAATATATGACTGCCTGAACACAAAACAAAACACACACACACACCCTGATGATCAGCTATTTTATCAATATATGTTATTTTGACAGTATTTGATATAAATTTCTTTTTAAATGTAATGATTGACGTATAAACTACTGTTTTTATATATATTTATATATAGTGAACATGTAAACATGCAAAGTACAACAGTGGAAATATGAATGGTGTTTTTCAGAACGTATGTTTGAATAAACTTCTAAAATAAACCAGATAATTTAAAAAGGACTCATGTTTTTAGACTATAAATTAATGTTGAATGATTATTAGATAAATTAATTAATGTATTACCGTTTCAGTGCTCTGTAAAAGATTATCCCGATCAGCGTTGCTGCTGCAGGACTCAGACACCTGCTCACTTCATGAACGTGACACCTCTCATGAAAACAGCAGCAGCAGAAGAAAATAAAACCCTGCTGTTTCTTGTTGATCACTCAAAATAACTTCTGCTTCACGAACTGAAGACAAATCGCTAAAATATCAAATTTTAAATTGCTAAATTCGTCTGATGCGTCAGCATTCTCAGCCATTGTTTTACTATGCGCATTGGAGCAGGCATCTGGATGTGACGTCACAGTCACGTGACTGGAAAAACCCGGATTTACCGTGTAAAAAAACGGCGCTAATTTTAAACTATTTTTGAGAGGAATTTTCATTCATTTAACATTGTTTTAGCAAAATCGATCATAGTTCAATCTTAAAATATATATATGTTGTGCCATTTTATGGAAAGTTCAAAGATGATGTCAGGGGAGCTTTGCAGTATTATATAAAATTTAAAAAACAACAAGGGTTACTTTTACACACTTTTACTGAAATCACTTTATTTAGTAACGTATTCAGTATCCAAGTATATAAAAAAATATCCTTCTGTTATTTAGATTGAAAAAGTCTACACAAAATATAGATCAACAAAATCCACCACAAAAACTAAAGTGAAGGTGCAATTTTCCAAAACAACTAAATAAAATGAATCTTAAGATCTGTTGAACATAAATGAAACCTACAAGAAAATATGTTGCCTTTAAATGAGCTGTAACTTCCAGAACTTGTAACGAGGTGATCAGCTGACCCTGAAACTTGTTGGTGTTTCAGCTTCATCTATTCATGCAGGAATGATTCATTTATCTGACTGATCTGTCTCTGATCACCTGCCTCTTGGTCTGTGGACCAACTGTGGAACTCAAGAGACAGTTGAGCTGCGTGTTTGTACCAACAGTTTAGAGCTGGAGAGACGCAGCACCGGCTGCTCAGAGCGGGGTGGGGGGAGACAGTTCAGCTGTCTGTAACTGCCTTTTAGAGCTGGATGGAGAGAAGCTGAGACGTATGTTGTTTGTTTTTAGCATTTTAGCTAGCTAGTATTGCGCGTAACTAATTACCGTTTCACCAGTACAGCATTGTTTTTGCTAAAACAATGTTAAATGAATGAAAATTCCTCTTAAGAGTCAGAGTCAGAGTCAGAGAGTCTTTATTGTCATTTGCACCGCATGTGGTACATGAGATGAAAACGAGATTATGTACACGAGGTCCCAGTTACATCCAACAACAATGAAAGAGTTGGATGTAAGCCTCCCTGGTAAGGTCTATTCAGGGGTTCTGGAGAGGAGGGTCCGTCGGATAGTCGAACCTCGGATTCAGGAGGAGCAGTGTGGTTTTCGTGCTGGTCGTGGAACACTGGACCAGCTCTACACCCTCAGCAGGGTCCTGGAGGGTGCGTGGGAGTTTGCCCAACCAGTTTACATGTGCTTTGTGGACTTGGAGAAGGCATTCGACCGCGTCCCTCGGGGGGTTCTGTGGGGGGTACTCCGGGAGTATGGGGTACCAGGCCCTTTGATAAGGGCTGTTAGGTCCCTGTACGACCGGTGTCAGAGCTTGGTCCGCATTGCCGGCAGTAAGTCAGGCTCGTTTCCGGTGAGAGTTGGACTCCGCCAAGGTTGCCCTTTGTCACCGATTCTGTTCATAACTTTTATGGACAGAATTTCTAGGCGCAGCCAAGGTGTTGAGAGGATCCGTTTTGGTGACCTTAGAATCGCTTCTCTGTTTTTTGCAGATGATGTGGTCCTACTGGCTTCATCAGTTCGTGATTTACAACTTTCACTGGAGCGGTTTGCAGCCGAGTGTGATGCGGCCGGGATGAGGATCAGTTCCTCCAAATCCGAGGCCATGGTCTTGAGCCGGAAAAGGGTAGCATGCCCTCTCCGGGTCGGGGAGGAGGTCCTGCCCCAAGTGGAGGAGTTTAAGTATCTCGGGATCTTGTTCACGAATGAGGGAAAACTGGAGCGTGAGATCGATAGGCGGATAGGTGCAGCGTCCGCAGTGAAGCGGGCGCTGTACCGGTCTGTCGTGGTGAAGAGAGAGCTGAGTCAAAAGGCAAAGCTCTCAATTTACCGATCGATCTACGTTCCCACCCTCATCTATGGTCATGAGCTTTGGGTTATGACCGAAAGAACGAGATCTCGGATACAAGCGGCTGAAATGAGTTTTCTCCGCAGGGTGTCTGGACTCTCCCTTAGAGATAGGGTGAGAAGCTCAGTCATCCGGGAGGGACTCGGAGTAGAGCCGCTGCTTCTCCACATCGAGAGGAGCCAGTTGAGGTGGCTCGGGCATCTGGTTAGGATGCCTCCTGGACGCCTCCCTGGTGAGGTGTTCCGGGCATGTCCCACCGGGAGGAGACCCAGAGGAAGACCCAGGACACGCTGGAGGGACTATGTTTCTCGGCTGGCCTGGGAACGCCTTGGGATTCCCCCAGAGGAGCTGCTCCAAGTGGCTGGGGAGAGGGAAGTCTGGGCCTCCCTACTTAGGCTGCTACCCCCGCGACCCGACCCCGGATAAGCGGAAGAAGATGGATGGATGGATGGACCAGTACAGACTGGTGGAGGTGAGGTGCGCAGTTCGGTTTGGTCGTTTGAAGCGCTCGGTTGTTAAGGGGGCGGGGCGCCCTGACGTATTACGTCACGAAATTAGCATATTTGATATAACTTTTTTGCTCGGGCAAGCTTTTTTTTACCGGTATTACCGGGAACGATATGATATGGCCCAGCCCTAAGCTCTACCAGTTGCGCCACCGTGCTGCCGCAGTGAGCACCAATGATGGACAATTAGCACTTTATTAAATAAAGGTTCAGGTTCAGGTTTGGTTTATTTGTCATATGTAAAATCAACACGAGGTCAACACAAGGTCAACAAGAGGTCAACACAAGGTCAACACGAGGTCAATAATAGAACCGTCTCGACTCACCAAAAAAAACCAACTGCCACAAGAAAAACCAAAAAAAAAAAAAAAGCAGCTGTCCTCCCAGACAGCCTCCAGAACCGGGTCGGCAGACAGAGAAAATCCAGGTTTCCCCTCAGAACAAACAAGTCCTAGAGTTCGGCCCATGCAGCAGATGGAGGATCATGGAGACGGCCACCATGACAGGCTAGAGTGGGGGCCGGGAACTGAACCAGGATGGCAGGATGGCAAGGCAGCGACACACAAAGTCCAGGTGTGTGTCACGGTCCTGCACAGTGGGTGTGCAGTGTGGACACAAAAAAGTTAAAACAAGAATAAGAATAAAAAAAGATTGAGTCGAAGCGGAGCTCCCGTCAGTGCTACCATTCTGCAGCACACGTGACGTCAGAGTCACACGAAGGTGAACTGAAATTAACAAAGCAACATGGATCTTTATTCAGTAACAATGATTTAAACATTAAGACCTTTTTACTCCCAGTTTCTGCATTTTAATGATTGTTTTGTCCAAGTGACTGCTCAGTTTAATTTAAAGTAACTCTTTGACGACGTGCGCTGCATGCCGGCCCGTCGTAAACGAGCCCTCGGTCTCATCGAGCTTCAATCCGGTGAAATCAACAGAAACATGAAACACAGAAAAGACAGCTGGGTGTGAATTTGTGACCTTCTCGTTGTGACATGTAAAAACTATAGAATGTCTTCTTGTTGATCAACTTTTATTCTTTGGCAGCACATCAGTCTGAACATCTGTATCGACGCTGGTTGATACGGGTCGTTTCGTCCATAAAACAGCACTCCGTTCAGCTCCGTGGTCCTCTTCCAGATAGGAGATGGTGAATTTGGACCTCCGCCTGTTTTTATGTTCCTGAGCGAGAGCGGAGGTCTCTGCAGGAACACCGTGCACGTTTCATCGTGCACCATCTTCACTCAGAATGCTCACTGGATGGTGTAATAAGGACACAGGCAGAGGAAGAGACATTTTAAATTTGTGCTGCCCTTCATCACATTGACTGTCTCTTAGCCACACCCATATTTTCTCCTCCACATTTTGATTGGTCTAGCTGCCACCAACAGTCTGCCGCCTCTCCCCTTTACTCACCCTCCTTCCTTCCTCTTCCCTCCATCCTCCCTCCCTTCCCTTTCCCCCATTCGCTGTCTATGCTGCTCGCCAGTGAATGAGTGCTCTCTGTGAAGCAGCTCTGCCTCTTTCTCTCTTTCTCTTCCACCATCTCTGCCTCATTCTGTCCGTTCCCATCTTTGGAGCAGACAGAGGAGCATCGGCACGGCAACAGAGGAGCGACAGCGGCGAGAGAAAGTCGACAAACATTGTTGAAGAAGGCACGAGCTTCTGAATATTTCCAACAGCAGCTGACAGATCTGATGAAAAACAGTTGACGGCGGGAGGAGAAGCAACAGATTGCTCTACGCTTGCAACTGTTGCTGGAACTGATGTTGCCCCACCTGATCCGATACGACGCTGGGACCTGCTGGTGTTGAAAGACATTTCTTTACATGAAAGAGAAGCTTCTGCTTTGCCAAAAGCTAATGATGCCAAGCGACAAGAAACAAAGTCTTTGATTCAAACAGGACGATCACGTGGTTGACGTTGGGTGTGAGCATCACCTTGCACACCATCGTCGTCCTCTCCATTCAGTCCTCTGACGCCAGGATCTTAAAGCTCTTGGATGCTTACAGGGGGGACGGTAGATCGACCTGCAGAGTTCAGAGTTTTGCTGCAAATCTAGAAGAGCAGTATCAAGTTTAATTGGTGTAATGACGCAGGTAAGCTCCGTCAACAGACATCCATAACAACTCTGACTTCTGAGGACCTCGAGGGTTTGAACAGGAAGATGTGCACAAGGATCAGCGAAGAATCAAAAAGGAGATGAACGAGTCAGATAAATACACCCCCATCAGAGAAAGCCACTGGTAGAAGCAACAAAAACACCAAAGAAAGTGAGCAAGCCTTTCTTTCTTCTAGGATGGTTTTCCACATGTGGAGCTCACATCTGGTCTGACAGTCCTTCAAAGAGAGAAACACTTTCTTCTTGCTTCAAACTGCTGTGACGTGCTGGTGCACTGGTTGCAGTCACTGGTGGCGTCGTGGCACTTGTGTGTTGACTCTTCTTTCCGGGGTGACGTGGATCTGCCGTGGGGGGCAGCTGACAGTTATCCAAGACGCCGCGCGCCGTACTCCGCGTGAAGAATGCCCAGCCACGCCTGGCCAAGCCGGCCGACCCGGGCCCGACCACCGGGCTCTACATGGAGAGGTCGCAGAGCCGCATCAGCCTCTCGGCATCGTTCGAGGCACTCGCCATCTACTTTCCCTGTATGAACTCCTTTGACGAGGACGATGGAGGTGCGTACAAATCAGCATCATGCAAAAGAACGCACGCACCACCCTAACATGACTGGGCCCATTAAGAACATGCATGTTTCATTTTATGCTACTACCAAATCAATATTTTCACAGGTCCACAAGTGACAACTTTATTCCAACATTGGTACATCGAGAAAACTATAAATCAAAGGAAAATAAACTATGAAGCTGTTTGGTATGCAAGTTTAAAATTCTGTATCACTTGACAGTTTTGTTGCTTTTCAGCATTCAACCTAATCTGAACAGACATAATTTAGTGTCAAAACTTTAACAGATTACTAATGTAAGACTCCACAATAATGAATAAAGAAAATGAAAACCATGTTGGCTTCACACACATAAAAATAAAATGCCATCTTGGACTATTCCAGAACATCTGGTGTTACGTTGAGAAAACATGAAAAAATACAAAAACTATAAAGACTATTTGTCAAATTTGTTAAAAAAAAACCCAAATCTTCTTAGAAGGGGAAAGCTTTGATTTGGTTGATTTGGAAAATATATATTTTGCGCGTGTTTACCAAATAAATCAGCTTTAATTATGGATTCATTGAAATGACAAGGTACAGGTTATGGTTAAAATGGGTGATTGTTCCTTCCGTTTTCCTGACAGACTGTGCAGAGAACGAGCCGGTGAACATCAGCAGTTTTATGTCTGACTCTCTGATGAAATGGTCGAGAGAATCAAGTTTGTCCTCGGATTGCATGCATCTGATGATGTAATGCCTTTTGATCCCAACTCGTAGTATTGCTACGTTATTCCATTTCTGATTTCCTGTCACACTAATCTTGTCTGGAAAAACTGCAGCAGCAGATTAATTTTCCAAACAGACTGACGTAAAGCATGAACGTGTTCTTTATGTGTACGCAGTGAGTTTTAGAGTGAAACTGGGTTTGATGCTCTGAATGCACATGTGAATCACTCATTATTAGAAGTCACATAAAATCAATGTCAGTATCTTTATGTTTCTGGTTGCACCAAGTTAAAAGAAACATTAGACAGCCACGGTCAAACAGTTTTATATAGGTACACATATTGTAGATTCCCGCATCCCTCTAGAGCAGGGATGTTTAATCTTGGTCCTATATAGGACCACAATCCTGCATGTTTTAGAAATTTATCTTTTCCAACACATCTGATTTGAACCAATGGATGATTAAGGGATTCTGCAGAACATGCAACTGTGAACTCATGTTTAGGCTATAGAAATTAATGACACATGAATAGAAGTCAATGCAAAGTCCACGTAAAGATAGAAAAACAAATGTGTGTGTGATTGTCTCTTGAAGACATGAGGGGGTTAAAACAGTCATTTGACAAAGAAAACCTTTATTCAACCTTTATTTAGGCAGGTTAATCTCATTGAGCCTCGAGGACTCATTTACAAGAGAGACCTGTCTACAAACTAAAGAATGATGAACAGCAATGGGAGAATTTCCTTGAACAATCAACAATAGACAATCATAAGGCACAATTTAAAAAACAAACAAAAAAAGTTAAACCAAAGATATCAAAGTAGCAAAACAGACAGATTATAAGGTAGATGTAGAAAATCTAAAACAGGAACATGTCTGCATTGCAGTTAGAGAAGTCAGGGCCGAGATCTTCAGATCTTTTTGTAAGATATTCCATGAAACAGGAGCAGAGTAGGAGAAGGCCCTTTTTCCAAGTTCAGTCCTCACTGAGGGAACACTGCAGGTAATCATGTCCTGAGAGCGCACGCTGTAGCTGCACTCACACAGAGACATGTAGGAGGAGATGTATGAGGGCAGCAGACCAAGAAGTGATTTAAAGATGAAAATGTACCAGTGGAAGAGTCTGCGTGAAGTTAATGATGTCCAGTTAACCAGTGAATACAGGGTGCAGTGGTGGGTACGATAATCACAGCCAGTTATGAATCTTAGTGCACCATGATAGACAACATCCAACATCTGCAGGATGCACCATGATAGACAACATCCAACATCTGCAGGGTGCACCATGATAGACAACATCCAACATCTGCAGGGTGCTTGTAGGAGCATTCATGTAGATAATGTCACTGTAATCAATGGAGGGAAGGAAAGTCACAGATACAAGACGTTTCCTAACATTCAGGGTTAGACATGATCTGTTTCTTCAGATGTTTTCGTCAGCGTTCTGGTTCTATAATTAGCATTGTTACTTTTGTAGTCTGATAAAAGTGATGACGAGTTGGTGCTCTAAAATAATCTTAATCTAAAATAATCTTAATCTAAAATAATCTTCAGGTTATTATCACAGGAATCTGCAGCTTCTTGTTGCTTTTTAAGCACAACTTCTGAGCTCACACATGACCAAGACATCAGCTGAGTGACTGACGCTTTTCTGAGCTTGGAGAATATTGTGACCTTCATCATGGCTCCTGTGCAGGATTGAATCCAGACCAACATTCTTTCTGGGTGGAGTTTGCACGTTCTAAGAAGAATATGCACATAGTAACTCTGAGGTGTTCACTCCAATGTGTGTTTGTGGATTTAGATAAAGAATATGACAGGGTGCCGAGAGAGGAGGTGTGGTATTGTATGAGGAAATCTGGAGTGACAGAAAAGTATGTTAGACTGGTACAGGACATGTATGAGGACAGCAGGACATGTATGAAGACAGCAGGACATGTATGAAGACAGCAGGACATGTATGAAGACAGCAGGACATGTATGAGGACAGCAGGACATGTATGAGGACAGCAGGACATGTATGAAGACAGCAGGACATGTATGAGGACAGCAGGACATGTATGAGGACAGCAGGACATGTATGAGGACAGCAGGACATGTATGAGGACAGCAGGACATGTATGAGGACAGCAGGACATGTATGAGGACAGCAGGACATGTATGAGGACAGCAGGACATGTATGAGGACAGCAGGACATGTATGAGGACAGCAGGACATGTATGAAGACAGCAGGACATGTATGAGGACAGCAGGACATGTATGAGGACAGCAGGACATGTATGAAGACAGCAGGACATGTATGAGGACAGCAGGACATGTATGAAGACAGCAGGACATGTATGAGGACAGCAGGACATGTATGAAGACAGCAGGACATGTATGAAGACAGCAGGACATGTATGAGACAGCAGGACATGTATGAAGACAGCAGGACATGTATGAAGACAGCAGGACATGTATGAAGACAGCAGGACATGTATGAGGACAGCAGGACATGTATGAAGACAGCAGGACATGTATGAAGACAGCAGGACATGTATGAAGACAGCAGGACATGTATGAGGACAGCAGGACATGTATGAAGACAGCAGGACATGTATGAAGACAGCAGGACATGTATGAAGACAGCAGGACATGTATGAGGACAGCAGGACATGTATGAGGACAGCAGGACATGTATGAAGACAGCAGGACATGTATGAAGACAGCAGGACATGTATGAAGACAGCAGGACATGTATGAGGACAGCAGGACATGTATGAAGACAGCAGGACATGTATGAGGACAGCAGGACATGTATGAAGACAGCAGGACATGTATGAAGACAGCAGGACATGTATGAAGACAGCAGGACATGTATGAAGACAGCAGGACATGTATGAAGACAGCAGGACAGTGGTGAGATGTGCTGTAGGAGTGACAGATAGCTTCAAGGTGGAGGTGGGAGTGCATCAAGGATCGGCTCTGAGCCCCTTCTTGTTTGCTCTGGTGATGGACCGACTAACAGATGAGGTCAGGCAGGAATCCCCATGGACTATGATGTTTGCAGATGACATTGTGATCTGTGGTGAGAACAGGGAACAGGTGGAAGAGAACTTGGAGAGGTGGAGGTATTCACTTGAAAGAAGAGGAATGAAAGTCAGTCGTAGTAAGACAGAGTACATGTGTGTGAATGAGAGGGAGGAGGTGGAACAGTGAGGCTACAAGGAGCAGAGGTCACAAAGGTGCAGGACTTCAAGTACTTGGGGTCCACTGTCCAGGAAAATGGGGAATGTGGTAAAGAGGTGAAGAAGAGAGTCCAGGCAGGATGGAGTGGATGGAGAAAAGTTTCAGGAGTGATTTGTGACAAAAAGGTGTCACGGGTGCTGCCGAGGACAGCCAGAGGCAAATCCAGAGTCCTGAAATGATGACAGAATGTTTATTCAGCTGGGCTCCTCTGAAAAGTCAGTGGAATTCCTCAGTAGAAGGTTTGGAAGGGGCGAGAACGTCAGGTTCACAAAACTTCTGCAGGCATGCTGAGATAAGACGGCCTGCCAATGCCAGTTGGAGAGCCGAATGTCAGATAAACATGATTGTTTTGGGGACAGGCAGAACTTTAATGACATCTACCTTCAGTCTGTGTCGGTCCACTCGCTTCCAAAATGTCCAAATTAAAATGACCACACAAATTGAACGTGCCTGAGAAAATCCCCAGATCTAATCCATTCAGCCAAAAGTCTGAGTTCTCGACACATGAACCAAGCATCATGTAAGGCAGGCAGCCTGACCAGGTCCAGATGTGCTGCTGACGTCTTCCTTGTGTGTTGATAGACCAGGAACCAGCTGAATCCAAAAAGCAGGAACCAGTTATCATAAATCCAATTAAATATGTGTCCTTAAGATCCACAGATGACAGCAGAGATAGACACATCATCAAGTCTTCAAGTCGATGAGATATCCAGCTGTGTGCATGACAACAGGACAAATCATCTCGCCTACAGCCTGTCTTCTTGTTGAAGAAATGTTATCAGTTGTGTTGAGGGACCAACTGACCAAATTGAAGTCCATAGTTATGATTCAGAAGATTTTGTAGAAGAGAGGCTCTCAGACAGTTTCACAGACAAGACAAAGCAAAAGCAAAGTGGAGACCGAGGAAAAGTTTACAAGACAGTGGTGAGACCAACCATATTGTATGATTTGGAGACAGAGACATGGACAAAAAGACAGGAGACAGAACTGGAAGTGTCAGAAATGAAGATGCTGAGGTTCTCCTTAGGAGTGACAAGGATGGATAAGATCAGGAATGAGATCATCAGAGGTACAGCACATGTTGAACAACTGGGAGATAAAGTTAGGGAGGCCAGACTGAGATGGTTTGGACATGTCCAGAGGAGGGACAGTGGTTTGGACATGTCCAGAGGAGGGACAGTGGTTTGGACATGTCCAGAGGAGGGACAGTGGTTTGGACATGTCCAGAGGAGGGACAGTGGTTTGGACATGTCCAGAGGAGGGACAGTGGTTTGGACATGTCCAGAGGAGGGACAGTGGTTTGGACATGTCCAGAGGAGGGACAGTGGTTTGGACATGTCCAGAGGAGGGACAGTGGGTATATTGGTAGAAGGATGTTAGAAATGCAGCTGCCAGGAAAAAGACAGAGGAGATATATGGATGCAGTTGGAGAGGACATGGAGGTAGTTGGAGTGAGGACAGAGGACAGAGTGAGGTGGAGGAGGACGACTCGCTGTGGAGACCCCTGATGAGGGAAAAGCCGAAAGAAGAAGAAGAAACTCTAAGATGATCCTGGGTGAGAGAGTGAAAGGTCGTTTGGCTCATTTGTCTCAAGGTGTCCCTGTGATGGACTGGAGACCTGTCCAGGTGGTGATGGATGGACGTTGACATGGACGCCCCTCATGATCCAGAAAGGAAGAAGAAGCAGGTACAAACAAAAGATGGATGGGATTTTGATCTTCCAGCTGTGCTGCACAGATGTTCCGTGATGTGAGGACTGCACAGGAGCTCAACACCTTCCGTCCATGAGTCTTTCTACACACGCAGAGGTTTCATGTCTGGACACACAGCTCACACAGATTAGTCCGAGCACATGTGACTGTAACTCGCCCAAACACCCGGTGAAGCAGCACACGCACACGCATGTGACGGCAGCGTGTGAGGTAATCAGAGCGGAGCGGCAGGCCGTGGTTTGTGGCTTCACACTAACTAGATGCTAATACGGCTGCTGACTGTGTCTGACTGCAGCTGACTGAGGCCTGATTGGAGGTTAATTCTTCTTCTCCTCCTCCCTGTCCAGCGTCTCTGTCAGGCGTTCATCCTCTGCAGTTTAAAAATCCTGTTGCAGGTTAATTCTGTCTTTCCTCTGCAAATTGCCTTTTAATTGCCTCTGCACTTGTTTCCTGTCGGTTCTCCTTCCTGTGCGTCTGCTCTCACCTGGTGAACGGCTTCATGTAGAAGCTCTCTGCTTTCATTTCACCAGAGGAGCGTGAATATGCTCAGGTTGAGCAGCTTGTGATCACTTTGTTTAACTGTGGGCAGGTAAATGTCTGTTCATGAATAAAATATCCCCATTATGAGCTGCAGTCTTCAGTATCATCAGGCAGACGTCTCAGAGAGTGGAGCTGTGGAGTAAATATCTTGATTCAATGGAAACCACCAGCGCTCCGACCACGTGGAACTCTACTTCAGGTCCCGTGAGGGCAAAATACACATTTTTAGAAAAGTTGACACTTTTGTGATGGGAGTTGGAGCCAGAGATGTTTGGAGGCAGTGAGTCATGAGAGAATCATCACAAATGATGAATTCAACCAAACAAAAGCTCGTTCTGCACTTTGTGCAGTTTGAAACAGTTTGCTCCAGGTTCATGCTCAATAATCCAGGTAGAGAAATCCAACAAAGTTCAGTCAGGTCCTCTGGACAGATTCATTTTGTTGACATGGCTGAAACGAGTCGACGGGGGAGAGGGCGGACTCCAGAACCCGTCTCATCAGCATCAGACTGGTTCAGAGCCATATATATAGAGAGTTCTGACACTCTTTGAAGTCACCGACAGGCGGTCAATAGTTCCAAACAACGGCTATGGAAACTTTGTGGAGCTGCGCCCTCTGGCGGCGACAGAGCGCTACTGCAGGCAGCTTCAGTCTGTAACCAGAGCCATGGCTCTGCATGGAACAAATCGCCCCCTCCATGACCCACGTGACTTCCGCATTCCATTCTTACAACGGAACTCGATGGAAGTGTCGCAACTCTCACTTTATATGGCTCTGGACTGGTTGACCCACTTTGTGAAGATGCTGTTGATAAGACTGAGTTTGTTGTGGCTCCGGACTGAAAGACGAAAAGTTTCAACTAAAAGAAACATCCAGATGTTTTCCAGATATTTTAATATGCTGTTCTGAAATGTAGGTATTCAATCAGTGTCAACAAAGTTGTTGTGTCTTTTACTCAATTCCAAAAACAAGAACTCAGAAAAAAAAAAAGGTTTCTTATTTATGATTTGTTTTGTTGATTTTTTAAATCATTCTATGACAGAGTAAGTTTCAGGACATTTCCGTGTTAACTTCAGGTGCGACGTCAGATAAATCCATTTATTTCTCTGTTTTAATGTTCTCAGCTGCTGAAATGAATCTCAGCTCACATTAGTTACATTGAACAACTCCAAGTTACTTTTCTGCTGCTTTTAGCTTCTTGTTCTGCAAAAACTGACTGCTATTAGCAAATGTTACACTCTAATTCTGTTAAAAGTCTATAGTAAGTAATATTTATTTATTAGCACATGTCGCAGATTTGTAGCCAGGTCTCTCTTGTAAATATGTCCTCGAGGCTCACTGGGATTAACCTGCCTAAATAAATACCCTGATGCATGCTCAATAATCCAGGTAGAAAAATCTAAAAAAGCTAAGTCTGGTCCTCTGGACATTCAAAAAACAAAACAAAACAAAGCAAAAAAAAAAAAACTGTAGAAACGTTTCGTCTTTCGTCCGAAAGACTTCCTCAGTCTGAGAAGCTGTGTTCAGCTCAGTCTTATAAATAGCACCCTCCCACAGTGGATCAACCAGTTGGCTGATGACAGCCGAAACCAGCTGCTCACATGATCAAGGAGGACCATCAGCCTGACGATGGATCGTTAACACCCTGATGGTTGTTTGCTATTCACAGAGGGCTGAGTGATACTAGCAATAACAGCATTGTAAGTGGGGGACAGTTGAACCCGGAGGCCTCCACCTCTGTTTAATGATGGACGGTTTCTTTTCACAAAGATGGCCTCCTTTACTCCTCTCTCAAACCATTGTTCCTCTCTATCAAGGATGTGAACATCTTCATCCCTGAAAGAGTGACCGCTGGCCTGGAGATGAGTGTAGACCGCAGAGTCCTGACCTGATGATGTTCATTCATTCATTCAACCTTTATTTAGTCAGGTAAATCTTTTGAACCTCAAGGGCTCATTTACGAAAGCGACCTGCTAAAACTAAAGAACAATGAACAGCAGTGGTATAATTTCCTTAAACAATAAACAATAAACAAACAAACAATAAACAATAGAAAACAAAAGAGAGAAGAAAAAAAAAAAAAAAAAAAAAAGAAATTTTTTTTTTTTTTTTTTTTACAAAGTATCAAAAAACTAGCAAAACATTATAAGGTAGACGTATAAAATCAAAGACAGGAACAGATCTGCATTGGTTTTTGCCAGGATTCCAACAGATTCTGAAAACCATTTAGAGAAGTCAAGGCCGAGAGCTTCAGATCTTTTTGTAAGATATTCCATGAAGCAGGAGCAGAGTAGGAGAAGGCCCTTTTTCCAAGTTCAGTCCTCACTGACGGAACACTGCAGGTAATCATGTCCTGAGAGCGCACACTGTAGCTGCACTCACGCAAAGACATGTAGGAGGAGATGTATGAGGGCAGCAGACCAAGAAGTGATTTAAAGATGAAAATGTACCAGTGGAAGAGTCTGCGTGAGGTTAATGATGTCCAGTTAACCAGTGAATACAGGGTGCAGTGGTGGGTACGATAATCACAACCAGTTATGAATCTTAGTGCACCATGATAGACAACATCCAACATCCGCAGGGTGCTTGTAGGAGCATTCATGTAGAGAATGTCACCGTAATCAATGGAGGGAAGGAAAGTCACAGACACAAGGCGTTTCCTGACATTCAGTGATAGACATGATCTGTTTCTGAAAAAGAAACCCAGTTTAACTTTCAGTTTCTTCACTAGGTTTTCCACGTGGAGTTTAAAAGAGAGATGTGAATCAATCAGGATACCCAGATATTTATAGGAATCAACAAACTCAATAGGGACACCATTTGAAGAAAAAATCAGAGGAGGATCTGCTGGAACCGCCTTCCTATTTGAAAAAAACATCCCTTTTGTTTTATCAGCATTTAGGACAAGTTTGAGACGGAACAAATCTGACTGGATGATGTCAAAAGCAGATTGCAGTAACTGGAAAGCCTTAGCTACTGTTTTAGCTCGGCAATAAACAACTGTATCATCAGCATAGAAATGTAAGGATGCATCAGGGATGCAGTGACCTACATTAGCTATGTAGATTGTAAAGAGAGTGGGTCCTAAAACTGAGCCTTGTGGTACACCATTTTTAACTGTTAAATAGCTGGAAGAAGTACCGTTATGTTGAACACATTGCCTCCGATTGGAAAGATAGTTAGAAAACCAACCGATGGTGTGATCAGAGAAACCGATTTCTGAGAGCTTATGACACAGGATGTTATGATCCACAGTGTCAAAAGCTTTAGACAGGTCTAAGAAAAGTGCAGCACAATAGTCCTTAGCATCCAATGCTTCAACAACATCATTCAGAACCTTCAGAGAAGCAGTTGTTGTGCTGTGTTTTTTCCTGAAACCAGATTGATGAGAGGTAAGATGTTAAATGAGTCCAGATAATTTTTGATCTGGGAGTTTATCAGTTTTTCTTGAACCTTGGCTAAGATGCAGAGTTTAGAGATCGGTCGATAATTGTTCAGTGAGGTGGGGTCACCTCCCTTCAGCAAAGGAAGAACAAATGCTGTTTTCCAAGCATCCGGAATGGTGTTTTGGCTTATGGACAGATTAAAGATGTGGGTCACAGGGACTGTGATGATATGAGCAGCCAGCCTTAAGAAATAAGGTGGAAGTTCATCTGGACCTGCAGATTTTTTTGGATCAAGATCATTTAACAGTTTATTTACCTCACTGACTGAGAACGGAGAAAAAGAGAAGGTGTGATTAACAGATGGTTGACTTGTAGAAGGGATTTGATTTGTAGAAGTTTGATTATTAGATAAAGTGGCTGATTTTCCGTTTGTAACTGTGTCAAATAATGAACTAGAAGCAACAAAATGTTTATTGAAACAGTTCAGGATCTCGTGCTTATTTGACACAGGAACAGAGTCAACAAGAAATTGTGATGGGAGGTCAGATGATTGGGGGGTGCCTGAGAGAGATTTAATGGTTTTCCAGAATTTTTTTGGATCATTTAGATTTTTGGAGGTCTGAGATAAGAAGTAGTTACGTTTTGCGGCTTTGATGGCAGTTGTGCATTTATTCCTTAGCTGCCGAAATTTCAACCAATCAGTGTCTGAGTGTGATTTTCTTGCTGCGGCCCAAAGATGATCTCTCCAGTGTAGGAGATCAGCTAGTTCAGGAGTAAACCAGGGGCTGTCACGGCCCTTTATCCTGAACTGCCGGAAAGGTGCGTGTTTGTTTACAAAGAGAATGAAACTATTATGAAAATAGTTCCAAGCAGTGTTCACGTCATTGATTTGTAGGATATGTTGCCAATCAAAGTGGGATAGATCCCAAAGGAATGACTGTTCACAGAAACGTTTCAAATCCCTTTTTTGAATTATTCTGGGCTTAGCAGGTGGAAGTTTAGTAGATCTAAGAGCTGCTATTATGGAATGATCACTCAGAACGTTAGCAAATACACCTATACCAGGAAATTTGTGAGGAGCATTTGTGAAAAACAGATCTAAGGTAGAAGATTTTTCAGGACATTTTATGTTTGGTCTGGTGGGAGAATCGATAAGTTGTGTTAGATTGAGAGATAGGCAACATTCCTTGAATTTATCACAGAGGGGGGTCGACTCATTCCAATCAATGTTGAAATCTCCAGCCATAACAATCTCATTGTGTTTTAAATTTCCTATGAATTCAGTCAGGGAAGCCAGAGCTTCAGGTGTTGCGGAGGGGGGACGATAACATCCAACAACAGTTAAGGGCTGACCTCCTTTCAAAGTGATGTTCACAGCTAAAGCCTCAAACTGGTTTGCGATTGTTTTTTTAGATGCAATCCTGGCAGCCAAAGAATCTCTGATGTAAATAGCGACTCCACCTCCCCTTGTATTACGATCACAACGATAGATCTTAAATTCATTGATTGCCAGGTCATTTTTCGAAACAGATTTTTTGAGCCAAGTTTCAGAGATAACGATCACATCTGCCCCAGAAGAAGTGATTAGGATTTTCAATTCATCAAGTTTTTTTAGAAGGCTACGAGCGTTTACATGCAGAAAACGGAGACCTGAAATATTTTTGAACTCATTAGGTGTACAGTAGTTAGTGATTGGCCCTGGGTTTGGCTGAATCCCTGAGATCAATAACAACATTAATATCAGGCATTTACTTGACTTCTTTGTCAGTGATGTGTAATTACAGCAGTTAACAGTGTGACATTTTGCCCCCATAATTGAACCATGTGAAACATTGATGAAGACACGATCATTCAGAGCCCAAAAACAATGAAAGTCGCTGTGATGGGCAGATCCAGATGTGTTGATAAGATTCAGTGATTCCAGGTAGTCTGAGAACTGAAAATAAGGACAGTAATATGAATGATGCAGAAAAGTCTCTGACCATAAAGCGTCACAATTTAAGTGTGCAAACAGGTCCTTTGAGGAGGCCCAACTACAGGGGGTCCAGCCCCCCTGTGAATATGAATGGATGTGGTCCTGGTTAACACGAGCTGGATCCAGAATCAACGGGTAGAAACAAGCAATTTGCAGCAAACAGCAGAGTGTGATGCCAGAAATGCCTCTTAAAATTAAGGGCATGATTGTAGCCTGTATCAGGACAGCAAAGGGACAACAGCGTGAACAGCACCAAACAACAGCAACAGCAGCTCCTGATCCTCAGCGACGCACGATTCTCTCCGCCCGTCTGATCCACAAGTAGCTCCCCAACAGTGTGGAACAGGCACCAAACAGCAACGATCACCAAACAGCGACGATCCTGATCCTCCGCGCTTCACTTTCTGCTCGTCTGATTCACAAACAGCTCTCCTCCGCGCTTCACTTTCTGCTCGTCTGATCTACAAACAGCTCTCGGTGTGAAAACAGGCACCAAACAGCGACGATCCAGAACCTCCGCGCTTCACTCTCCGCTCGTTTGATCCACAACAGCCCACAACAACGAAATGAGGCTCTTTAAAGTTATGTTGATCTTCTGTGCTGGAGATGCTGTGCTTCTGTGCTTCTGTGCTTGAAGCAGTAGAGGTGGTCTGTTTAAGGTTAAAATCAGACACCACTCTGAACAGCAGGACCACACTTTCCACAGAACAACTGTGTCAACTCTTGAAACTGTGCCTGCAGTCAACCTACTTCACATATGGGGAGCAATATTATAGGCAGAAACATGGGTGTGCTATGGGGTCTCCAGTTTCTCCTATTGTTGCCAACCTGTACATGGAGGAGGTAGAAAAGAGAGCTTTGACATCCTTTTCAGGGAGACCACCAAGTCATTGGTTCAGGTATGTTGACGACACCTGGGTTAAAATTAAATCTCAGGAAGTCCAACATTTCACTGATCACATCAACTCTGTGGATAAATATATCAAGTTCACACGAGAAGATGTAAAAAATGGCAGGTTGGCTTTCTTGGACTGTGAGGTCTCAGTTTCTGATAGAGGAAATTTGCAAACTGAGGTGTACCGCAAACCCACACACACAGACCAGTATTTACAGTTTGACTCCCATCACCCTCTGGAGCACAAGTTAGGAGTCATCAGGACTCTGTACCACAGAGCAGACAGCGTCCCCACTAACTCAGCAGCCAGACAGAAGGAGAAATCACACACAAAACAGGCTCTAGAGAAATGTGGATATCCTAACTGGGCCTTCCTGAAAGCAGAGAAGAAACCCAAACAGGACTCCAGCCAGCCATCAGGTGAAAAGAAGGAACCCAGACCCAGACCAGTGGTCATTCCGTATGTTGCGGGAGTTTCAGAGACATTGAGACGTTTATTTTCTAAACACAACGTCCCAGTGGCTTTTAAACCCCAAAATACATTAAAGACTGGTTCATCCCAAAGATCCAGTCCCCCGGCACAAACAGAGTAATATTGTGTATGCTGTTCAGTGTCAGGAGGGCTGTGATCAGTCTTACATCGGGGAAACTAAACAGCCACTGGCCAAAAGGATGGCCCAGCACAGAAGATCAACATCATCAGGTCAGGACTCTGCGGTCTACACTCATCTCCAGGCCAGCGGTCACTCTTTCAGGGATGAAGATGTTCACATCCTTGATAGAGAGGAACAATGGTTTGAGAGAGGAGTAAAGGAGGCCATCTTTGTGAAAAGAAACCGTCCATCATTAAACAGAGGTGGAGGCCTCCGGGTTCAACTGTCCCCCACTTACAATGCTGTTATTGCTAGTATCACTCAGCCCTCTGTGAATAGCAAACAACCATCAGGGTGTTAACGATCCATCGTCAGGCTGATGGTCCTCCTTGATCATGTGAGCAGCTGGTTTCGGCTGTCATCAGCCAACTGGTTGATCCACTGTGGGAGGGTGCTATTTATAAGACTGAGCTGAACACAGCTTCTCAGACTGAGGAAGTCTTTCGGACGAAAGACGAAACGTTTCTACAGCTTTTTTTTTTGCTTTGTTTTGTTTTGTTTTTTGAATGTCCAGAGGACCAGACTTAGCTTTTTTAGACTGCCTAAATAAAGGTTGAATGAATGAAAAGTAACACACATTGTTGGGACATTGCATATCTGATGACCTCTCTGATGATCGTGACATCTGTAGGCAGTATCGTATGATATATGCACAAGCTAATACTCTGATCAGAAAGTTTGGTATGTGTTCATCCTCTGTGAAAATAGCTCTTTTTAAAGCTTTTTGTACCTCGCTATACACTGCCCATCTGTGGCGAAGATACAAAAAAAGTAGCCTGCATAAACTTTATGTGGCATATAATGATGGCATGAGGCTGCTCCTCAAAGTGCCCAGATGGAGCAGTGCTAGCCATATGTTTGTACATAATGCTGTTCCCACATGTGCTGCTGTGCTCAGGAATCTTATGTATAAATGCATGTGTAGATTGGCTGTGTCATGCAATAATATAATTGCAAATCTAGTAAATCCTGCTTTTAGTGCAGTGAGATTTTGTTCAAGATTGTGGAATCATTGGCGCCATCATTTATTTGTGACTCAGTGAATTATCTGTCTTTTATTTCTTTATTTTAATTTTTTTTATGGATTTTTTATGTATTTTTTATGGACCTTTTTTGTGTCTGAAATAAAGTTTGATTGATTGATTGATTGTGTTTAAATAAAACGGTACAAAAAATATTTTAAGAAGAGAGACCAAGAATAAAAGAAACCCAAACAGTTTGTCTGAATTCAATATGTGTTTAACTAAACTGTACATCTGTCCAACTTTGTACACCTCTAAGTTATTGTATTTAATTAGTAAATTATTTTAAATGGTAAATTACATTTGGTGATTGAATAAAATTAAATCAACTTTCTCTTTAAAAAGTAATGGATGAACTGTTTTATATCTGTTTTGAGTTTTCAAACTCACAACCTAATTTTAACAAATCAATAAAAAGTCTTCAGAAACTTCTAAATCCAAAGGTGGATTTGAGCTGAATTAAAAATATAAAAATAAATCAGAAACCCCAGTAAAGAGCTGTCTGGAGCGCTCTGTACATTTCACTGCCATCTCGCTCATACTCGGCCGTCTGTGTGTTACCTGCAGCTCAGGTGCAGGTCTGTAATGCCAGGTACCCACCTAAGAACGCTCCTGCCGCCCCCTTTTGGCCGCTTGTCACGGTCACACTGGGTCATGTCTGATGACGCGCACTGGGGGGAGGCAGAGGAGGGGTCTAGCTCGTTTTCCGGGTCAGTTGTTGTGTTTTCATGCTGCTGGCAGATAAAATCAGCAGCACGTGAGCCTCGTTACTACTTGAGTGGGTTTTCTATGAGCCGAACTGCAGCTCCGACAGTCTTTGTTGAGATTAAAACGTTTTTTTAGGTTTGGGGTGATCGTACGCTGGAGCGGACAGCGGCAACTGTAAAAATTCCAAGTTTCTTACCGGAGTCTGGTTCCAATTCATGGAGGCTCGATGGGGTAAGTTTAAAAAGTCCAAAAAAAGTCCCGTTGTCGTTGTGTAATCACATAGCAGAGGCTCTCCCGATTGTTTGCTGGACGCGTCGAGCAACGTTGAGCCGCAAAACATCAACTTTTCGATTCGACACTGCTCAACGCGTAGGTTGCTTTGGACGCGCGCGTGCGCGGAAAGGAACTGCCGCGTGTCGCCGCTTCAAACACTCAAAACGTGCCGCTTCACGATACGCCGCGCCTCGACGCGTCTCCACATAGACTGTGCATGTAAAGCCCCCAGTATAGCTGTCCGTTGTGTCCAGCACCGCTGGACTCGCGTGTGCTGCGCGCCGGCAGTTCATAAGTTAAACTTAAACCGGCCGCTTCCGCCGCCCGACACGGGTCCAGTGGGTAACCGGCATCAGTGAAGGTTACCTGCAGCTCAGGTGTCAGGTCTGTAGGTGACAGACTGACGGCTGAGATGAGTCACCTGCGGCACGTCGCAGATGTCGCAGATGTTGCAGATGTTGCAGATGACAAAGTGAACGTTCTCTCAGCTCCTCGTCGATCTGCTCATCACCCTCAACTCAGCATCAGCACCTGCTCATCTGCAGAAGCTCTGATGCTCCTGGAGTGTCTCGGTGTCGTCCGGACTCTCGAGTGTCACTTGTGTTTGAGAGTTTTCACACGTTCCTCTCAACTGTCGCCCTCAGCTGCTGCTTCTACATGAAAATGGACAAAACATTAAATGAACAGTGAAAAAGAGCTCATTTAGCACAACACAGCGTGCGTGTGCGTTCAAACTCTGACCTTCCAATTCCATCTGTATTTTTATTTATTTAGTCTTTTTCTTTTCTTTTTTTTTTTGCTTTAGTGGATAATGAACTCACCCTCGACTGTTTTTGCAGAGTTTCTTCCTGGCCGGCGTCAAACAGCAGCTCTGCATTTTTTATTGTTTTGGGCTTTAATCTTTGCATCAATTACCAAACCACAAACATTTTTAGTTTTTTATTAATTTATTTCAAAACAAAGTTAAAATAGTAAAAAAAGTTTTAGAAAAACTGCTTCTTAGTTTATTTGATAACATTAATCATCTTCAAGATTCAAGGTTCTTTATTGTCAATCTCATCAAATGTGGTGCATGAGGTGGAACAAAATTATGTACACAAGGTCCCAGTTACATTCAACAATAGCAACAATATAAAGTATAAAAAGAAACAGTTAACAAGCATCTAAGATACACACTAAACACTAATACTGTAAAATAATATGATGTATAAAACAGCAGCCTGAACACGAGTCTGTCATGAGCCGATGGCTACGAATACAGCAGCTTAAAGGCAAGAGATCAGCAGCATGGATGATCAGCAGCACAGACAAGTCATATAACACCAGTTAAAGTGTCCTCACAGTGATTCTCCTGGTTAGAGATTCATGAGTCTAACAGCCTCAGGGTAGAAGCTGTTCCTCAGTCCTGTGGTTCTACACTTAATGTAATTGACCCGTCTTTACCAAATGATGTCAGGGAACGAAAATATTTTCTGGTAAAGGCAAAAAAAAAAAAAAAACACGACAGCAGAAAGATTCAGGAATAAAGAGTGAGTCTGGGATCACGATATCCCAGACAAACAAACGAGTAATGAAAATGAGTTCTTCTGACCCAGTGAGACTACCTGCATAAATGACTTTAGTCATTATTCAGTTGTGGATCCTGTTCAAAGATTATTCTCTGCCAGCTTCATTCAGACCTGTCCTCCGCTCCATGACACGTTTTGTTGGCGGTGCAGACAAACACACAACTTCAACGTGTTTTGTTCTGCTTTTGAAGGCGAGAGAAGAACAACGAACAGGAGCTGGACAATTTTAGAAAAGTGGTTTATTGGTTACAAAAGAGTGAAGTCGTGTCATCTGGACAGATTCTTCTTGGAAGAAACGCTTCGTCATCCATCTGAAACTCTTGGTCAGTCTGAGGCCTGCCGCCAACGTCTGTCACAAAAACAGCGCCTCACTGACGTGGTTCAGTCATCTCATCCCGCGTTCCTTCCTTTCTCTGTTCACTAACTTTAAAAAAGGTACTTCTGCTGAGGCACACAGACAGAAAAGCATTCAAGCAAAGAAGGTAAATCACAGATTTACAAGGAAGAACGCACTGTTCAACTTGCTGGTGAAGATTCTCAGTCATCCAGGACCAGAATGTGCACATTTTGGACAGAGAGATG
>JBBPBX010041437.1:7197-20371 GCA_038048925.1 Garcialebias charrua
CCACGTGTGGGTCCTGTCACCTCTCACTCCTCCTCCCGTTCATTTAGAGACCAGATGAAGGGGGGGCAGCCCGCAAATCAGTCAACATAACGATATCCCATCACTCTAGCAAAGGTCACCCCAGGAAGTTCTTCAGGGGTAGAAGATATCCCTGACATAAACCACATAAACTCCAACCTACAGAGACTGTTTTCTTCAGCTAAGGATAACCCGGACAGTTCAAACCTACTTCTCACTTTAACTGAAAAACTGTTATTGTCTGTCCTTGGTTTCATATCCATCCCCTTATACCACCATATCCTTATGGAAATTAAATCCATCCGAGAACAAGTCCCAGCTTCTAATTCTGAATCAGTTCTGTTTTTTTCCTTTGTCTCCTCACCACCTGCAGTCTCTCCAGCACCTGATAGGTCCTGTTCCAAATGGGGTCTTGGATGATGCCCCTCATGTCTTCTGTGCTGAGGGAAGTCCTAAGTCCGGGGAAGGTTCCGGGTCTGGTTCTGGACCACGCCGTCGTGGCAGAGATCGATGGCAGAGAGGACCTGCTGACTCAGCCCCAGTCCAAGCGGCTGATCCAACGGCTGCAGATTCTTCGGCTATTTCGATGCCTACAGACTCATCGGCTGATTCGTCATCTGCAGACACCTTGCACGACTCTTCACCTTTTGCAGACACCTCGCATGACTCTTCACCTGCTACAGACACCTTGCACGACTCTTCGCCTGCTACAGACACCTTGCACGACTCTTCGCCTTCTGAAGACACCTCACACGATTCTTCGCCTGCTACAGACATATCGCATGACTCTTCGCCTGCTGCAGACACCTTGCATGACTCCTCGCCTGCTGCAGACTCAACGGATGACTCCTCGCCTGCTGTAGACTCGACGGATGACTCCTCACCTGCTACAGACTCGACGGATGACTCCTCGCCTGCTGCAGATCCGTTGAATTATTCCTCGCCTGCTGCAGACTCCTTGCCCAACTCATCGGCTGCAGGCTCTTCAGCTCTTGTTCCTGGCCCTTTGGCTCCTGGCTCCTTGTCTCCTTGTTCTTTGGCTTCTAGCTCTTCGTCTCATGACTCCTCGCTTGCCAACTCTTCGGGTACAGAAGCCTCGCCCGGCGACTCTTCTGGTACAAAAGCCTCACCCAACGACTCTTCGGCTACTGAAGCCTCGCCCGTAGACTCTTCGTCTGCAGAAGCCTCGCCCGTAGTTTCTTCGGCTGCAAAAGCCTCGCCCGTAGGCTCTTCGGCTGACGACGCTTCGCCCGGCTCTTGGGCTGACGATGCTTCGCCCGGCTCTTAGGCTGACGACGCTTCGCCCGGCTCTTGGGCTGACGACGCTTCGCCCGGCTCTTGGGTTGACGATGCTTCGCCTGTCTCTTCGACTCCTGGTTCATCAGCTTCTGGCTCTTCGGCTCCTGGTTCTGGCTCATCGGCTTCTGGCTCTTCGGCTCCTGGTTCTGGCTCTTCCACTCCTGCCATTACTGCCGAAGATCCCGACTCTCCAACGTCTCAAGACGCCACAACGTCTACAGAATATTTGTGCGCCACCGACTCCTCTACGTCTATAGAGGGTTCCTACACCGCTGACGCCTCTACGTCTACAAAGAACCCTTCGCCGCAGACGCCTCTACGTCTACAGAAGGTACTAGCACTGCAGACGCCTCTACGTCTACAGAGGGTCCCCGCACCGCTGACGCTTCTACGTATACAGAGGGTCCCCACGTCGTTGACGCCTCTAAGTCTCCAGAGGGCCCCTGCGCCGCTGACGCCTCTACGCCCGCAGACAACTCTTCGTTTGACTCTTAGACGCCTGCTTAAGGCTCTTTGCTCAACTTGTTGACGCTTGCTGAAGGCTCTTCACTTGACTCGTAGATGCCTGCAGAAGGTTCTTCGTTCGACTCGTCTGCGCCTGCAGAAGGCTATTCGCTCGACTCGTCGACGCCTGCAGAAGGCTCTTCGCTCGACTCGTCGACGCCCGTAGAAGGGTCTTCGTTCAACTCGTCAACGTCTGCAGAAGGCTCTTCGCTCGACGCCTGCAGACGGCACTTTGCTCGACTCGTCGACGCCTACTGATCGCACGCCTGACGTCTCACTACCTGCAGACCGCACGCATAACGACTCCTTGCCTGGCGACTCCTCGCCTGGCGGCTCCTCGCTTGACGACTCCTCGCTTGGTAACTCGCCGCCTGCAGACCGCTTGCCAGAAGACTCCTCGCCTGATGACTCCTCGCTTAAAGACTCCTCGCTTGATAACTCCTCACTTGATAACTCCTCGCTTGATGATTCCTTGTCTGATGACTCCTCGCTTGACATCTGTTCACCTGCGGTCTCGCCGTCTGATGACTACACGCCAGACATTTAACCGTCAGATGATTGCACGCCCGACGTCTCACCGTCTGACGACTGCTTGCCTGACGTGCTCCTGCCAAATGGACGGCCTCCCGACCGGCAGACCAACGCGCTCCTGCCTGATGGACGGTCTCCCGGCCACTCACCCGAAGTACCTCTGCCTGGTGGATGGCCTCCCAACTGTACACCCGACGTGCCTCTGCCTGATATACGGCCTCCCGGCCGCCTACCCGATGTGCTTCTGCCTGATGGATGGCCTCCCGGCCGTCCGCCTGACGTTCATTCATTCAACCTTTATTTAGTCAGGTAAATCTCATTGAGCCTCGATGACTCATTTACTAGAGCGACTTGCTACAAACTAAAGAATGATGAACAGCAATGATACAAATACATTGAACAATAAACAAAAGAAAAGTAGCAAAAACTAGCGAACATTATAAGGTAGATGTACAAAATCAAAAACAGGAACAAATCTGCATTGGTTTTTGCCAGGATTCCAACAGATTCTGAAAATCATTTAGAGAGGTCAGGGCCGAGAGCTTCAGATCTTTTTGTAAGATATTCCAGGAAGCAGGAGCAGAGTAGGAGAAGGCCCTTTTTCCAAGTTCAGTCCTCACTGACGGAACACTGCAGGTAATCATGTCCTGAGAGCGCACGCTGTAGCTGCACTCACGCAAAGACATGTAGGAGGAGATGTATGAGGGCAGCAGACCAAGAAGTGATTTAAAGATGAAAATGTACCAGTGGAAGAGTCTGCGTGAGGTTAATGATGTCCAATTAACCAGTGAATACAGGGTGCAGTGGTGGGTACGATAATCACAGCCAGTTATGAATCTTAGAGCACCATGATAGACAACATCCAACATCCGCAGGGTGCTTGTAGGAGCATTCATGTAGAGAATGTCGCCGTAATCAATGGAGGGAAGGAAAGTCACAGATACAAGGCGTTTCCTAGCATTCAGTGTTAGACATGATTTATTTCTGAAAAAGAAACCCAGTTTTACTTTCAGTTTCTTCACTAGGTTTTCCACGTGGAGTTTAAAAGAGAGATGCGAATCGACCAGGATACCCAAATATTTATATGAGTCAACAAACTCAATAGGGACACCATTTGATGATAAAATCAGAGGAAGATCTGCTGGGACCGACTTCCTACTTGAAAAAAACATCCCTTTTGTTTTATCAGCATTTAGGACAAGTTTGAGACGGAACAAATCTGACTGGATGATGTCAAAAGTGGATTGCAGTAACTGGAAAGCCTTAGCTACTGTTTTAGCTCGATAGTAAACAACTGTATCATCAGCATAGTAATGTAAGGATACATCAGGGATGCTCTGACCTACATTAGCTATGTAGATTGTAAAGAGGGTTGGTCCTAAAACTGAGCCTTTTGGTACACCATTTTTAACTGTTAAATAGCTGGAAGAAGTACCGTTATGTTGAACACATTGCCTCCGATTGGAAAAATAATTAGAAAACCAACCAATTGTGTGATCTGAGAAACCGATTTCTGAGAGCTTATGACACAGGATGTTATGGTCCACGTACCTCTCCCTGATGGACGGCCGTCCACCCGACATACCTCTGCCTGATGGACGGCCTCTCAGCTACCCGCTCGACCGACCGTTGCCTGATAACGACCTTTTGGTCACCCTCTTTGAACTTTTGATAATTTCTTAGGTTTAGTCTTTGTGTTTGGTTCCCACAGTTTAGTCTTTGTGTCTAGTTATGTTTAATCCTAGGCCTTGTCCTACCAGTTTTGGGTTTCTTGCCCTTTTGTTTTCCTTGTGTCCCTTTATCTTCCTCATGCCATCCATCCTTGCAGTTCCTCCCTCTTCCCACCCTAGTTTTTTTGGGGGAGTTTCATGGGACGTCAGGGGGTATCTTTTGAAGGGGGTACTGTAAGGATTGTGCCCTCTGCTGGGCCTTGCTTGTCTGTTCTCCTTTTTGTCTCTTGTTAAGCATCCCCGATCTGTCTCATGCCCAGTTGTTCATATATTGTCTTGTCTGGTCTGTGAGTATATAAGCACTGTTCTGTGTCTCAGTCATTGTCGGTGCATTGTCGGGTATCCTCCTATGTCCCTCACATCTATTTATCATGTAAGTGTTTTTGCTGCCTTGTCAGTTGTTTATTTTCATTATTAAAGTGTTTATTTTTATATTACTTCCTGGCCTTGGAGACTCTGTCTGCACCTTCTTCTTCTTCTTCTTCTTCTTCTTTTGGCTTTTCCCTTTTCAGGGGTCACCACAGCGAGTCATCCTCCTCCATCTTACTCTGTCCTCTGCATCCTCTGTCCTCACTCCAACTACCTTCATGTCCTCTCTAACTGCATCCATACATCTCTTCTTTGAACTTCCTCTGTCTTTTTCCTGGCAGCTGCATTTCTAACATCATTCTACCAATATACCCACTGTCCCTCCTCTGGACATGTCCAAACCATCTCAGTCTGGCCTCCCTAACTTTATCTCCCAGTTGTTCAACATGTGCTGTACCTCTGATTATCTCATTCCTGATCTTATCCATCCTTGTCACTCCTAAGGAGAACCTCAGCATCTTCATTTCTGCCACTTCCAGTTCTTTCTCCTGTCTTTTTGTCAATGACACTGTCTCCAGACCATACAACATAGCTGGTCTCACCACTGTCTTGTAAACTTTTCCTTTGACCTTTGCTGACACCTTTTTGTCACAAATCACTCCTGAAACTTTTCTCCATCCGCTCCATCCTGCCTGGACTCTCTTTTTCACCTCTTTACCACATTTCCCATTTTCCTGGACAGTGGACCCCAAGTACTTGAAGTCCTGCACCTTTGTGACCTCTGCTCCTTGTAGCCTCACTGTTCCACTGGCTCCCTCTCATTCACACACATGTACTCTGTCTTACTATGACTGACTTTCATTCATCTTCTTTCAAGTGAATACCTCCACCTCTCCAAGTTCTCTTCCACCTGTTCCCTGTTCTCACCACATATCACAATGTCATCTGCAAACATCATAGTCCATGGGGATTCCTGCCTGACCTCATCTGTTAGTCGGTCCATCACCAGAGCAAACAAGAAGGGGCTCAGAGCCGATCCTTGATGCAATCCCACCTCCACCTTGAAGCTATCTGTCACTCCTACAGCACATCTCACCACTGTCCTGCTGTCTTCATACATGTCCTGTACCAGTCTAACATACTTTTCTGCCACTCCAGATTTCCTCATGCAATACCACACCTCCTCTCTTGGCACCCTGTCATATGCTTTTTCTAAATCCACAAACACACAATGGAGTTCTTTCTGACCCTCTCTGTACTTCTCTATCAACATCCTCAAAGCAAAGATGGCATCTGTGGTTCTCTTTCTTGGCATGAAACCATACTGTTGCTCACAGATAGTCACCTCTTGTCTAAGCCTTCCTTCCACAACTTCCTGTCACCTACAGAATTCAGTACAAAACTGCTCTCATTACACATCAATGCTTACATGTGAAGTAAACATGAGGGTAACCACCATATTGTGTCTTTAAACACATACGGTGCCACTCAGATGTAAAGGATTATGAGGAGGTCAATATTAATACTGACCTCTTTACCTTAATTAATTTACTTATTCAGATTGAATAGTAATTTCACGGATTCTTTCTTTTTCAGTTTACCCAATATTTCTGTGATCTTTCTGATGGATAAATAAATAAAGCCATTAAGTGACAGAGAACGTTGACTTTAGCTTGGTATGCCAGGAGACACTACCATTTATTTATAATAAATCAACTAAAATCAACATCATTACACTTGATTGACATGATTTCACTTTCTTGCAATTTAACACGTCAGCACATTTAAATTGTAACACAACAGACAAATATAGGATGTTAAAATACTTAGTCTGAGGGCTCTATGAATTAAATAGTTTCTAGCTTAGAATTGAGGGAAAGGAGATAGGAGGAAAGATGGTTTAAAGGAAATTGTCTTGAGCATGTTACCAGAAGTGACACTTCCCATCAGACTTCTGCTGAAATCCAGGTACGTTTGTAAACAGCGCTTTACCTTCGACGACGAGTCTGATAAAGAGATGACAACAGCCTTTCAGGCATACAGAATCGTTGCAGGTCCAGCACGTCCGAGCCGGTTCTGGTTTACGTTTTGAACGTCTCCTGGGATCCACGTCGATCATCAGAAAATATGCCAGCTACTGGTTGACTTCAAGAAAAACTTATTCCAGGAAGGAATAAACAAAGTTTGAGCTTACGCTCGTTCTCAGTGGACTCATAACAGCATGTTATTAGTCCTTAACTGGATGACGTGTCCTTAGCGTGTGACTAAACGTCCATCCAGCTCTTTGGGAAAGTTCACATCTCTTGAAGTTTCCAGCAGACTCTGTGGAACTCACAGGAACTTACTGTTTCAGGGAAACTTAGAACCCTTAGTAGAAGCTCTGAGATTAGAACACGGCTTCCTCATTGGTCCGTGGACCAGAGTTAGAGACACATCAAAGACTTCACTTTAACGTTATCAGGGTTCAAGGTGAAATTCAAAGCAGAGTGAAAATGTTTTGGAAAGACAGAGAGTGCTAGAGCCCTTCTCATGAAAACAACGGATTAACTGTCTTCTGACTTTCTAAACAAAACGGCCGGGTCTCTCTGACTCGAGTCTTCAACTTTCACACAGCAGTGAACACAGTTTAACTCTTACAGAATAACACAGCTTAAAAGCACACATCATGAAAATGACAAAAGTTATTCTTTTGATTACATTAGAATAAAATCAAAGATAGAAATAGTCTCTTTTGGTGACTATGTTCTCAGATTACAACTAATGGAATAATTTGTAGTAAATGTCTTGCTTTACTGAGAGGTCAGTAAAGGTCATCTCTGGAACAGTTCAAAAATACACAGGTGTATCAAAGTGGACACGGTCATGCCCACTACACATGGAGCTTCACCAGATTATCTGAAGGATATTCTTATTCCATACTCATCTACCCGGTCGCTGCGGTCACAGAACAGTAATCTCCTTCACATTCCGAGAACCAAATTAAGGACCATGGGAGACAGGGCTTTCAGTGTGGCTGCCCCCCGCCTGTGGAACTATCTTCCTGACTGTCTGAGAGCCCCACAGTCTGTGGTTGACTTTAAGAGCGGCTTGAAGACCTTTCTTTTCAACCGAGCATACTCTACCTCCTCATGATTCTACTTTTGATCTTAGTTCAAAGTCAAAGTCAACTTTATTGTCAGAACTGCAATATGTACAGGACATACACAGGACCGAAATTGCGTTTCTCTCAGTCCCTCGGTGCAACAGTAACCATCTAAACACTAAACACTAAAACATTTAATAAACATAAGCATAAAATAGTAAAAGTGTAACACTGTCCTGAGTTTTTCATAATAGTATAAAAGTATGAAAATTTACACCAACACTGAAACACCAAACACCCCTAAAACACCAAACACCCAATGAACATAAGCATAAAATGAAATAATAAAAGTGTAATACTGTCCTGAGTTTTTACATAGTAGTATAAAAAGTATAAAAAGTATATCTATAAAATAAACTGAAGGTTCTAGCATTGACATTTGCAAAGAGTGGCACAGCAGCATATAAGTTAATGTACACAGTATATGTATGAGGTAGTTGATGTTGGTATAGAGGCAAAGTGGCATATGCAGTGAGGCACATAAGGCACATTTGGCATCCTTAGATAAGGCTAGTCAGAGAATGCTATATATGTATCTGCAGTAGTATAGATAAAAGTAGTGTAAATGTAAACAGTAGTAATAAATGTAAAGCAGTAGTAGTAAATGTAAACCGTATTAATAAATGTAAACAGTGAATGTAAACAGTAGTATGACTATAGGCAGTAATGTAATACAAACATTAGTGCAAATATGAGAAGTAGTGCAAACTGAATGAGTACATGACCGAGAGTTTAGTGAATAACCCGTTTGATGACACAGGGTCCAGTGTTAAAAACTTTGTGTTGAGTGGTAATGTGTGAGAAAGTTTTTTGTGTTAAGGCAGTTCAAATGGGAGGGGAGGCAGAGCAGGCAGAGTGTTTAGCATTCTGACTGCCTGATGAACAGAGCTGTCTCTCAGTCTGCTGGTTCGAGCCTGGAGACTCCTCAGTCTCCTCCCTGATGGCAGCAGTCTAAAGCGGCTGTGTAGTGGGTGTGTGGGATCACCTGCCATGCAGTGGGCTTTCCGAGTGAGGCGTTTGCTGTGTAAGTCCTGCAGTGAGGGCAAGGAGGTGCCGACGATCTTCTCAGCTGCTTTCACGATGCGCTGGAGGCTCTTGCGGCATGATGCAGTGCATGCACCAAACCACACCGTGATGCAGCTGGTCAGGACACTTTCTATGGCACCCCTGTAGAAGGTGCACATGATGGGGGTTGAAGCTCCAGCCCTTTTCAGCTTGCGGAGAAAGTAGAGGCGCTGGTGAGCCTTCTTGGCCAGTGCTGCAGTGTTCCTGCTCCAGGACAGGTCCTTTGAGACGTGCACTCCCAGGAACTTGGTGCTGTCCACTCTCTCCACTGCGGTGCTGTTGATGGTCAGAGGGGCATGTTGTGCATCCCTCTTCCTGAAGTCCACGACAATCTCCTTTGTCTTCTCCACGTTGAGAGTGAGATTGTTGTGTCCGCACCACAAGGCCAAGCGGCTCACCTCGTTCCTGTAGTCCGTCTCATCGTTGTTGCTGATGAGACCTACCACTGTTGTGTCGTCCGCAAACTTGATGAAGTGGTTGGAGCTGTACGATGGTGTGCAGTCGTGTGTTAGCAGGGTGAATAGAAGGGGGCTCAGCACACATCCTTGTGGGGCCCCTGTGTTCAATGTGATGGTGCTAGATGTGTTACTCCCGATCCGTACTGTCTGTGGTCTCCCGGTCAGGAAGTCTAGCAGCCAGTTACACATTGAGGTGTTCAGCCCCAGACTGTCCAGTTTATGGATGAGCTGTTGGGGGATGATGGTGTTGAATGCCGAGCTGAAGTCGATGAACAGCATTCTAACATAAGAGTCCTTCGTGTCCAGATGTGTGAGAGCTGTGTGGAGGGCAGAGGAGATGGCATCGTCGGTTGAGCGATTAGGTCGGTATGCAAATTGGAAGGGATCCAGGGAGGCAGGGAGGACAGATGTGATGCTTTTCATGACTAGCCGTTCAAAGCACTTCATCAGGATGGGGGTGAGTGCTACTGGGCGATAGTCATTGAGGCATGCGGGCGTTGCCTTCTTTGGGACAGGGATGATGGTGGTGGCTTTGAAACAGGTGGGGACGATGGCCTGGCTCAGTGAGATGTTAAAGATGTCCGTGAAGACCGCTGCGAGTTCCCCTGCACAGTCCTTCAGCACACGACCAGGTATGTTGTCAGGACCAGAGGCCTTCCGGGCATTAATCTTGATAAATGATCGCCTTACGCTGTCTGAGGACAGCGCCAGCACCTGGCCATCAGGAGAGGGGGGGAGTTTATGTGCAGGTGTGCTGTTACTTGCCTCAAACCGAGCAAAGAACTCATTCAGTTCATTCAGCGTAGAGGTTGAGCTGTCACAGGTCTGGGGGGGGGGGTTTGTAGTTTGTGATGGTCTGTATTCCCTGCCACAGACTGCGTGTATCCTTGCTGTCCTTGAAACGGTGAGCTATTTTCCTGGAATACTGCTCCTTGGCCTCTCTGATGCCCTGATCCAGGTTCTTTCTGGCTGCCTTCAGGCCCACCTGATCTCTCGCTTTGAAGGCAGCATTCCTGGCTTTCAGGAGTCTGTAAACCTCAGCTGTCAGCCATGGCTTCTGATTAGCCCGAACAGTGATGGTTTTGAGGTTGGTAACATCATCAATGCACTTGGTGATGTATGAACATACAGTGTCTGAGTACTCCTGGAGACATGTGTTGTTGTTTGTGGTAGCAGCTTCTTTGAACATACCCCAATCTGTGGTGTCAAAACAGTCCTGGAGTGCCTCTGAAGACCCCTCTGGCCACACTCGTATCTGCTTGCGGACTGGTTTTGTGACTTTCACCAGCGGCCTGTATGCTGGCTTTAGCATAACACAGATATGGTCAGAAGCACCAATGTGGGGGAGGGGGAGGGCTCTGTAGGCATTTTTCATGGTGGTGTAAACTTGGTCCAGTGTGTTGTTTCCTCTTGTTGCAAAGTTTATGTTTTTGTATGTTTTTGGAAATACACTCTTTAAATCTGCATGGTTGAAATCACCAGCCGTGATGAGAAAAGCATCAGGATGGGCTGTTTGTTGCTCACTGATGTGCAGATATAGTTCATTCAAAGCCTCACTTCTAACTTTGCTGTTAGAGCTTGGAGGAATATATACAGCAACAATCATAACAGCTGTAAACTCCCTCGGTAAATAGAACGGTCTGCATTTAATAGTCATGAACTCCACTAAAGGTGAGCAGTGTTTGTAGACCACAGCAGCATCCAGGCACCATGCTTTGTTGATGTAAACACAGAGCCCCCCTCCCCATCTCTTACCTCCCTCGAGGGTTCGGTCCGCTCTGTAGCATGTTAGCTGCTCCAGCTGAACAGCATGGTCCGGAACGTTGTTGTTGAGCCACGTTTCCGTGAATACTGTACACACGTATGTAATGTAAGTAAACCTAATGTAAATTAGTAAATTAGTATTAGTAAATTAGTAAATTAGTAAACCTAATGTAAGTAACCTAATGTAAGTAAACCTAAATGTTTTTGAGTGGGGAGGAGTTAAACTGTGGAGAAGAACAGAGTTTTTCTTTTCTTGGCTGAGGCAGAGCAGAGTGAGAGATCTTGGAGGAAGAACATGAAGGAGCCAAGGGGTGGTCAGTGGTGGCTTTGGCCCCTATAGATTCATATTCAGCCACCCCAATCATCTCTCTCTCTCTCTTTTGGTGTTTTATGGCGGTTGGCAAATAACGAGTAGGTGCATTACCGCCACCTTCCGGAAAGGAGTACGGACCAGACGGCGCAGAACACAACACAAAACACACAGGCGACCTAGAACACCACAACAACCAACAACCCAAAACCCACACAAAGTACCCTAAAGAGCACAAACAGAAAAGAGCAAAAACAAACAAAACAAAATAACCATGAACACCCGTTTACAGCGAAGACATGGGCAGAGACACCTCACACCCAGACGCACCCTCACCCCGACTCAATTCATCACGAACACTCTCCCAAGACAACTCAGTCGCGCCAAAGAACCTCGAAGCAGCCTGCACTATGATTTTGATGGTTTCAGTTTTAGTCGAAGCCTGCGCAGAACAGTTAACAACAAAAGCAACGAACGGAATCAACCGTTCGATCGTAACAGTACCCTGACAACGTTCAGGGACACTCGGTACTTCAACAATAGACGGCGAAGAAACATTGCGCTTGACCACACGAACTGCCTCTGCTTACGAAAGATTCCCAACAGTCTTAACTCTCTGAATTTCAGCAGCGGCCTTCCGATCCACACAACCAGCATAAGCTGCAGAATGACTACCACCACAATTACAACACAACAGCTGAGTCACACCACAATCATCATAATCATGGTCCCCCCCACACTTACTACAACGACGCTTACTCCAACAAACAGCAGCGATATGCCCAAACCTCTGACACTTAAAGCACCGAAGAGGCGGAGGAACATAAGCCTTCACACGAAAACACAAGTAACCAATCATGACCCTATCCGGCAAAACACCATCCCGGAAACACAACAGGACAGACGTACTATCCACCTTCACCCCATCCCGATAAGCCGGTAAACGTTTCAAGGACTCAACTTCCCCACCCTTAATGTTCTTCCTCAAGACCTCCAAGTCATCCTTAACAGGAATCCCGGAAATAACACCCCTGGAACCTCTCACTTCACCCACAATCTTCCTATCCACCACCGCTTTACCACACACAGTCTCCAAACCCAAAGCCTTGTCCCTCTGTTCAGCATGCCTACAAACGAGCAGGAGATTGCCATCCCACAACACCTTAGCCACTTCCACTTCACCCACTAGCACGCTTCAGACCCTTCGAAAAAGCCACAGGGCTCACCCCAAGCAAACCCCGGCCCGCCGCAAACCGCAACACAACTTTACACGTCTCCAGCAGCACCTTCTTCTTACCGTCAACACCGTCATCAGCAACCTCAAGACACCGTTTACCTGAAGCCAAACCCTGTCCATCACCCCCACTACTACAAACCATCGTGGTCTGCCCACAAACCAGATTATGCCACCATCGTTCGCCTTCCATCCCAATCATTTGGAGAAACTATACTTTTAATCAATATAAAAACTAGAAAGTAGTTTCATCAAGTAGTGGTCAGTTTATATATATATCAGAGTCAGAGAGAGTCAGAGAGTCTTTATTGTCATTTGCACCGCATGTGGTACATGTGATGAAAACGAGATTATGTACACGGGGTCCCAGTTACATCCAACAACAAATGCAAGAGAAAAACAGTAATAACATCTAGAATTAACTAAGAAAAACATCAACTAGTAATACACTAAGCCTAATATAGTGGAAATAAACAGCAGCACGAACATGAGTTTGTATGAGCAGATGGTCACAGATGAACACAGCAACAAGAAAACAGATCAGCATCAGCACAATGTGATATTTTGCAGTGTTTATTTTTATTTTATTTTTATTTATTCATGAGTCTAACAGCCTCAGGGTAGAAGCTGTTCCTCAGTCTAGTGGTTCTACATTTGATGCTCCTCAACCTCCGTCCTGAGGGGAGTGGGGCAAAGAGTGAGTGTGCTGGGTGAGTGAGGTCTTTCATGATGCAGGTGGCTCTTTTCCTGCATCTGGAGGTGTAAATGTCTGTGATGGTGGGGAGACTGACTCCAACAGACTTCTGTGCA